>JAVTVY010056729.1:0-30465 GCA_036873755.1 Hanleya hanleyi | reverse complement strand
AAGATTTAAAAAGCGCACTCGTGATTCCATCACGATTTTTTGTCGATTCCGTCACGGACTAGATTTAACCCCTGGGATGATCCAGTCGCGTTTTTCTCACGATGAAAAAATCTTATCATCCTTGGGTACTGTATGTTAGTAAGAGATGTCATATAAGAATAGTCAGATCGAAACAGAGCAGCAAAAAAATAGACAAGCAACACTAGTCAAGAGTCACGTCCGTTTCAGGTGATTCCGTCACGAACATTTCGAAGCATGATTTACTGAAAATGCTGGATCATCTGTAGATTTTTCATGGATCCGTAAACAGATGTCATATAGAATAGCAAACTAAACTTGAAACTACATGGGTATGACCACGGAACTTCCGAGTACATGACTTTGAATAAAGAAAAAGTCTTCCCAACGGTGATTCCGTTACGGTGGAATTCATGATCTGTGAATCCGATCAACAACCTAGCCGGACAATCTGTCAAAAATTATCCGTCGTCTGGGTAAGGTTGAAGGGTCATCGGAAGCTCGAACTGTGATACAGGCAAAAACTGTTGTTGTTGTAGTCTAGAAAAATAACTGGCATGCACTCTATGGAGAAGGGCCTCGTGAGGCACAAAGGGCAATTTTTTGTTGTTGTTTATCTGCAAATCCGCTCGACTCGATGGGTATCTTTCACTTGTTCTCACAGTTGCCTGGCCTGTGTGATATTGGGTGGTCGAAGTCTACGTATAGTTTTTTTCAATAAATTATGGAAATTAATATAAACATATATACAGATATTTTTTTAAATAGATTTTTTTATAAATGTATTTCTCTTTCATCTTTGGCTCAATTAAAGTCATTCTCTAAAATGTGAAGCCGAGTTAATACAGTTTTTATCTCGCCTTACGAAGTAAAGGGGAGATATTATGAGGGGGAAAAGAGGATGTCGTCGTCGGTGTCGGTGTCGGTGTCCCCTGCCTGGAAATGAATGGGTTTTTGGTTTAGCAAGGTAAAAAAAAATCTAGAAAAATTAGAAAAAATATAAAAAAAAAATATAAAAAATATGAGGGGTGGGTATGCCACCTGGGGGTACTACCCCTGGGGTATTCTAATGTTAAAATCCCTATGAATGAGTTTTGCGTTTAGCAGAAGTGCACATGTACATCTGTACTTGGAAAGTTTCTTGCAGTTGTCAGCTGTCATTGGATGATTATGAAACTTGGTACACATGTTTCTTATGATAAGAGGATGTACCTGTGCTATTTTTGAGAAGAAATATTAATTTTTCTCCAAATTATGGCAGCTGATTGAGTTTTGCGTTTAGCTGAAGTGCACATGTACATCTGTACACCACAGTTTGCTGCTGTTGCTGAATGATTATGAAACTTGGTACACATGTTTCTTATGATTAAAAGATGTACCTGTGATATTTAGGAGATGAAATACTAATTTTTGTTCAAATTTTGAGGGTTTTGTCTTAATCTGCCAATAATAATGCACATGTATATACATGTACACGGAAAGTTTTCTGAAGCTGTCAGCTTTCATTGGATGAGTTTGACACTTGCTACCCAAGTTCAATGTGATTCAAAGATGTGCATGTGCTATTTAAGAAATATGACATTAAATATGAAATTTTTTCCTAATTATTGCAGTTTAGACTTTGTATCTTTCCATTGATAAGGTTTTTGTTGGGCAAAAATTTACAGGTAGATTTGTACATGGAAAGTTTGTTGAACCTTTCGTGGGATGATTATAAAACTTGGTGGACATGTTTCATGTTTTCCTAGGTCACAGCACTCCCGCAGTAATTCCACACGGGACTGACCTATCCAGCAGTAATTCCAAATGGCATTAGCCTATCCAGCAGTATTGCCATACGGGGCCGACCTATCCAGCTGTAATCCCAAACGGAAATCAACTATCCAGCAGTAATCCCAGACCGAACTGGTCTATCCAGCAGTAATCCAATTTGGGACTGGCCTATTCAGCAGTAATCTCACACAGGACTGACCTATCCAGCAGTAATCCCAATGGCACTGGCCTATCCAGCAGTAATGCCACACGGGACTGACATATCCAGCAGTAATCCCAGACTGGACTGGCCTATCCTGAAGTAATCCAACATGGGACTGGCCTATCCAGCAGTAATTCCACACAGGACTGGCTTATGCAGCAGTAATCTCTCATGGGACTGACCTATCCAGATGTAATATGACACTGGATTGCAATTTTCAGCAGTAATCCCACACAGGTTTAGCCTATCCAGCAGTAATCCCACACGGGACTGGCCTCCTCAGCCATAATCCCCCACAGGATTGCCGTATGCAGCAATAATCCCACACGGGACTGCCTATGCAGCAGTAATCCCACACGGGACTCCTATCCAGCATTAATCCCATACGAGACTCATCTATCCAGCAGTAATCCCAGACAGGACTGGCCTATCCAGCAGTAATCCCACTTGGGACTGGACTATCCAGCAGTAATCCCACAGGTGACTATCCATCAGTAATAACATGGGACTGGTCCACCCAGTGGTAATCCTACACAGGACTGGAGTAATCTCACATGGACTGGAGTAATCTCACATGGGACTGAATCCGACAGTAATCCGACAGCACTGACCTATCCATCCTTTTGCCAGTAATCCTTCATGGGACTGATGTTATTGTCTGTACCAGATAATCTATTCCAGACATTATTGTCTGTACCACATCACCTTATTCCAGACCTTATTGTTTGCTCTACATGTATGCTTTCAATACTGCTGCACCTTTGGCGGATGACCCCGCAAGGCGAGATGTTGGGGTTCTCAGAACGCTTGTTAATTATTTAACAAACCCTGTCCTCTATGACATAGAATAAAAGAGAAGTTGGGAATAGAACCGCTCAACACAGTCATTTCTAAACATCAAGTTGTACATAAGTATTTTTACTTACTCTGTACAAGCTGAGGGCATTTTTGTGGCTTTTGAAAATTTTGAGATTTTTGCGAGTCTGTCCATATTTAACTAAGCGACGTCCAAGCGAGCTAATGTACGCGCGTTATATTCATATCAAGTATGGTGCGGCTTGTGTTCAATGAGGCTTGGAATGTTTATACAATTAATTTTCTTCTCACTGTGTTACACAATAAATATTTGCTGCATGGAATCCAGTCATTTGTTCCATAGGGGCAATATTCTCATCAGCCATCGCCATTCAATGTGAATGTGATACATGTACAAGTCCATGGTCATTGATACAGTAAGGTGAAGGCAAAGGTGACCTGTTACACCAGTATACAAAATTATACCGAGCGCATTGAATCCTCATCATATGATGTTGAGACAGATCAGAACGAAGTGTCGGTAAAATCAGGTGTGTTTTGAAGAGCATTCTCTCATCAATGATGATCCTATACTGTACACATACAAAATATGAAGTGTTGCTGTGTTGGGCCTATAGCACAAAATCACAAGCAAGTTGGTACAATTAGGCACACAGGGTCTCATTTCTGTCGCTAACGTGTTGATTTGGGTGAGGGGATCCTGCTCATGGGGAGGTGTGGGTGGGATGGGGCCTAATGTCTCAAGCACTTTTCCGGGTTTTCCATCAATATACTCTATTCCATACCCCAATATTTCAAGCACGTCAAATCAAACAAAAATTATTTGCTGGGAATGTGACTTTCACATCCCTGTCTGGACATGCTAGTGAGGAACCCTCAATCCCAGATTAATTACCATTGATGAAGCTAACGTCCAACAAATGCAAAATTGAGCTTGGCATCCGGCCGTATGTTATTCAGTGATGTATTACGCTACGGACCCTGTTGCCTCGACGGAGGTCTTTGCGCTCATCCAGCGCTTGTTCACTTTAATTTTCACAAGGTATATTCAAAGCAAACAATGCACAATATAGAACTGGTCGGACCAAATGTCAAAATGGATTTGTTTGACATGGCATTGTGGTATACATCAAATTGGGTCACGTTTTCCTCCCCGAATTTGAGTTATAACATCGAATCATTTGTCAGCAATTTCCTGATATTCGGGCTGAGTGACCTTGAACTTTGAACTTTGACCTCTACTTTGGTACTTCGCCTTGGTGCTCAAGACTTGAGTACCGGTACCTGGTATTAAGGTAACAATTCAGGGGGAATAATCCAATGAAGTCCCGTTATTTGTCCGTGATCTCAATATTAACTGAACTTGAGTTCAGGTTTAGCATGCGACACATCGTCTCCGTTACTGTACAAAATCGAAATCACAAGCCTAGATGAAAAACTGTCGCAGGAGCAGGTCCGGACACGAAAGGACGGACAGAACATCGTCAATACATAATACGTCCGATTTTGACGTCCGTATAAAGAAGAATATGTGGCGGGGAGAGGGGGAGCACATTTGTTGAATTACCTCTTAGTTCTTCTGTATCCGAGGACGGGAAAAAGTCAACCAATATTGGGAGAACTCCCTCTTCAATCAAAGCGGTCTTGTTGGCATCATTGATGGCAAGTCGGGCCACACCTTATTGGAAGAAACATTAATATTACTTAATATCTAATATCTAATAACCCTGAACTTTTTTCGAAATGCCATTAAAATGCTGTTAGAACCTAAGTCATTAAATTGCTATCAGTTAATAGGTAAAACTCCGTTATTTGCATACATCTTAAAGGGGGTATAATTCCCATTAAATCGATCAAAAGTCATTAAAAGACTATTAATCCCAAGTCATTAATTTCTCATGATAATTGCCATATAATTAATGGTCATTATAATTATGGTAAGTAATTAATGTCATAATATTAAAAATTCATTAACCTTTTTACCCACTCCTTTAATTTGAGTTCCAACACAAAATAACTGCCATCAATAAACTTAATGGTCAGTAATAATAAACTGAATGGGCAGTATTTTTTTTATTCCGACTAAATTAATAGCATTTTAATGCTGAAAATCTGTATTAAACCCAATGATCTTTATATTAATGTCTTTTTAATGGCGTTGAGAGTTTCCACATTAATAAATTGCAACAAAAATTAATGGCCATTTTAATGAGATTTTAATGCCCTTTCAAGACATTTCAATGAGGTTTTAATGGCATATGACCGGGAAAGACCGATCTACGGGCTGTCTGAACATCGTCTGTTTTAAATCTCCATGCTGTTCAAATGAACAGGCACAATCAAAGCACGATTGATATGTAAATTCCCTTGGATAAAGAATACAGGTTAGAGAAAAAGATTCAGATCCGTTTGTGAAGAACATCAAAGGTATTGCTGTCATCCCTGAAAGTAATCACTTCACCGGGGGTCTAATAATACCCCAGCCATCAGTCGGGCCTTCGCCCACCTCGCCGAATGTGACATCATATATAGCAAATTAGATGTTTGCCGAACATTTCGATTACATTCAAGTCTGCATAATACCTCTGGAGATAATTTTTCCCTGTGTAGTTTGACAGAGCATATGAAAAGTAGTTCGCTCATGTGCAACACTGAAGGAGTTGTTCGGCCGGATTCAAACTGAAACGTGCGTACGTGGGTTTTCCACTATACGTCATAGCAACGTAGTAAAGGTCAACTTTCGCTATTGGAGACAGGGATGGTAAATGAGCCTGCGAAATGGAGCATGCGCTTTACGCGAAACTTTTGTCCACATTTAGGTTCACGAAAGGCCCAAACTAGGAACGCGTCTACAGAGGCGGCGTTTGTTGTAGCGCGTAGCCCGCTTTTCACGCAGTTCCGTTAAGAGTAGTTAAAACAGAGGTAGCTCAGACCTTCGACCTGCCGTGAAGCTAAAACTGGATAGTTTCTGATAAACAAGAGCTCACTATAAAGGTAAGATCATACAGAATCGAATAATATCATGGTTTGTCACTAACGGCTTCGGAAAATATCAGCAATTTTCAGCTGGTTAAACGGCTTTGGGCCGAGGCCTTGATCTTAAAAATCATAGAGAAAGGCCCCACCGGAGCTACAATTTGATTAAGCCTAATTAATTCTCTCTCTCTCTCTCTCTCTCTCTCTCTCTCTCTCTCTCTCTACACTTTGATTACCTCTTAGGAGTTCTTCAGCTGACCATCCCTCACAACGTCGCCCTGGATTGGTGACCGACTCGTCTAGGAGGGACAAGAGGAACCGAATCTGCTCTCGATCAGCCAGATACTTGGCATTCTGCTTCTCGTCTAGGATGAAGGCCATGGTGAGGAGAGACCGAGAGCGGAAATCAAACAATGGCGACTTCAAGTAAGGATTCAACGCCTCCACAAACATCATCTCTCTCAGAATCTGTTGATTCTCGCCAATTTGAGAAACATTGTGGCAAATTTTGGAGCACGCTGAGATCACGAATTCGTTTTGCTGAAAGAAAGAGTAGAAGACAGTAACATCGCTTGCAAGACACATGTTCATAGAAGAATTGTCTCGTACAACACACAAAATAGCTCAATGGAGTTTCAAATGAAACTATATGGAGCCTTGTCGCCCCCTTAAGCTCGCCTCGGGTTAAGCGGAGTTACACACAAGTTACAAACGTACGTCAAATTTCTCTAAAATTTTTTCGCAACGTTCATTAAAATCGCCACACTTCACCAAGGATCTAGCAAAATTCTACTAGTCGAGTTATGTATACGCCATATGCAGATCCGACTGGAATATTACTGTCCAGAAGGGGATAGTTAACGATGTCGAAATTGTAATCACCCCTTTTTTCATAAAGTCGACGAAAGAGGAGGCCCGATTCATGTTTATAGAGATATAGATATAAATATGATGTACCATTAGGGCTATCTGTAGTTTCCTTCAAATCCAGTGAATATATATGTGTTATGTATATAGCGATTATCCACAACGAGAAGATCATTGGTGAATGCGAAGGAACGGGCTTTGAATTGATCGATTTTTAAAAGCGCCTGCATATTGTCATACTCATAAGAGACCAGATTAGGTCGGCCAACAGGAGTGCACATTTAGTACCTATTGGAATACATATATACTGTTGATACAAATTTTACATAAAAGTGTTGCCAAATTTTACATAGAAATTTTAATGAGAATTCAAGCAAATCTATAAACATAGAAACATCCCATGAATGATATCCCTTGTATGTAGTAGAGCTAGAGAATGCTTTTTGGCTTCTGACATTACTATATCGGCGATCACTTTTCTTGAACACAGATAATATTAACCCTATCTGGCCTGGGTATTTGGGACGTATCCTGGCAGGGGGGGGGGGGGGCGAATGGCTCCCCCTAATCATTTTTCTTACCCCTTGAGCTAGCGGGCTGAAACTTACCACACCATACCCTTGGGTCAAGCTCTACCAGAAAACGTAGAGATGGCCGCTTTGATGGCGTCGTGAAAAAGCGGAAATTTTGAAGAAATATGACAAAAACGTCACTTTTCTGGTACCCCACGTGGCCGGGATTTGATTTTACTCGGGGTTATGCAAATGACCCCAATATGATAAACTATAAAGTCAAGGAATTTCAGCTCTCTATTTTTTTGTCGTTCCGGAAGTAGCGCAAAAAGTCTGGTGGGGGGCATTTCGCCCACCTACCCAGGCCAAGTAGGGTTAATGAACATAGATTGATAATAATGTCCTGAATACCTATACCCATTCAACGCCAATATTACAAATAGTGGCTCAGTACTGAAGAACGAAGATAATGAACGAAAGGGGCGGAGGCAAAATTGGGGGCAATATGCAAGAGGCTGCACTAAAGCTAAAGTAAATTATTGTGAAATTCACACCGAAGGTTGACGGTGTATGCTTACACACAGACGGTGGGGGTAACACGTGACGCCAGTGTTGCAATAACTGGCAGGTAACAAAACACAGTTCACATAGTTAAAATTAAGGAGAAATAGAGATAATCTTCCTTATACTCACGTCATTAATAGTCTTGGCAAGATGAGATTGGGCGTGGCTCATTAAATTACCTTTCAAGAGACCGAGCATCTCTGTATTCTTACAGAATTCTATCGCAAATAACCGCGAAATATCTGTGTTATTCACACAAATTGTCCACACAAAGCTGTAGATTTCCCAAAACTCTTCTTCCATGAGCTCTATGACCTCCCTCCCAAAAATGTTTCGTAGGGGAACGTGAACGAGACAGCTGTAGAACGCGGGAAAACACTCGTACCTCGCCAAGAATTCAGCGGCGATGAGTTTCAGTTCTTTCCGAGCTTCCAAGGGGAGTGTACTCTTCCACGCATGACTGATTCCCCTTATGTAGCTCACAGCTTCGTGAAGAAGAGCGTCTTGGGAATAACTGCTCGATTTGCTATGTTTCGAAACGATCCGTACTTTCTCCTCCAACATCTGACGTAGTTCAGCTACAATTTTAGTTTGGTCAGCCAGACTGTCAAGACGGGCGAAGTCCACAGAGTTCTCTCCCCCTGATGGGGCCCACCATGGCGCCGATTTACGGTCTTTTCTATTTTGTGTTATCGTTCGGTCCGAAACATCGATATCTATCTCCTCCAGAATTTTGAAGAACTTGGTTTTGCCGGCTGGCTCGTTCCACTGCTTAGGTTCGGAAATCCTGGTCACCTGTGGGTCCTCTTCTATACAGCTTCCATCGGTTATCGCGTTTTCTCCATTGTTTTCTGCAAGTGGGGCCTCTTCTATACAGCTTCCAACGGTTATCGCGTTTTTTCCATTGTTTTCTGCGAGTTTATCTCGATTCTCGAACATCATAGGCAAGGAGGGGGTCCACGTAGCAACGTTTGGGGCAGGAATGTCCCGAGTGATATTTTCTTCAGATGTCTCCCCTGATTTGAATCTGCGCCTGTCGGGTTTGCTGTCTTGGTCCTCTCCAAGCGATCCCATAGACATAATGACGCCGTCGGGGCCATCCTGAAATCGCCGACGAATTTGTTGGACCTTTCCACTCTCATCAGCGTCCATATTTTCCTGTGAAAATAGAAGATCATCCGGGATCAAAATTGACCAAAATATATTTTATTGCACATTTTTTAGTCCCATATTGATTCTTTCTTCTGTTGAGGCTATTTTGCTGAATAAATATTTTCTTGCAATTTTAGCCTTCAAATTCGTATTACTTATTCCTACGAAGTGGGCTCTCATTTGCAAACTGACCGGTACTGAGTGAGTCAGTGAGTGAGTGGGTCAGTCCATCCGAATCCTTTCGTCGGCAAAATGAGAACCATTGACATTATAACCTTGATTTTTGGTGATTTTTGATGAAAATCTCTGGTGATTCTGACTTGGGCTGCATGTGCCCATCTTAATATAGGCAGGATTTCAACTGGGGTGGAGATTTCCAAGAGTTCAGCTCGGGTATCTACCATACTTCGTAGGTCCTGTGACGTTAGTCACACTGCCATGTTGGCAGGATTTTCGCCCGCTTGATGGAGACACTGTGAGCTGGCAATTAACACATGAGTCAGACCATCACTGCAGATGTCATATCTATCAGTTAATATGCCCTAATCTGTTCATCGCTTTTATTCTATAAATTGATTCCTTCGGATTCAAAGGTAAACCGTTTACTTCTGGGTCCGCCCCCCCCCCCCACCCATGAAGCCTCAATAAAATTTTTTTTTTGGAGGGATCAGCGAACCTTGAGATTTCATGTAGAAATAATGTCTTGAAATGATATGTAAATTAAATGAATGTGGATTATGTAATTAGAGTATCTATAAGTGTATTAAACAGACCATCATCTATTCATGTAGTTTGTGAGTGTACTATTCAAGTTGGAGTTTCAATATGTATCTAAAAACCAGATATTATCGCCGCGAGCGCACCACGTGTAATGGTGTGTTAAAGGCCAGTAGACCTGTTCTGTTTGTGTTAAACCAGGAAGTCAAAAGTTGTCAGGCATATTCTTCAATATCGATGCGTGTTTATGCGAAACAAATGTGAAAATAGAACAATAAATCTACCTACATTGTGTTCAGATTTATTTCCGGGAAAACGCATCTCCCGCAACCTGGAACACCGGAGCTTCCGGGGCCTAGGCGGCCCCTGGACCCTCGAATGTCAGGCTGTGAGGATCGCTTATTTTAGCTTTGTGTAAATGAATCGGTATCATACTGGTTCTAATGTTCCATGATGTAAAAGTCATCGTTTTTTTATCTGTTAAATATAACTAAAAAGTCAAATGGATTCAGGCATGAAGTATGTTTTTTTCAATATCGATGCGTACTTATAAATGAGAAACAAACGTGAAAATAGAACCATAAATCTGAATACAGTATGTTCGAATTTATTTACTGGAAAATGCTTAGAACGCATCTCCGGAGATCTAGGAATTCGGAGCTTCCGGGGCCTAGGCGGCTGTTGGGCTATGAGGATTTCCTTGTTTTATCTTTTTGTGAATGAACCGTATCGGTAGACATCTTTGTTTCCCTTCCATGAACTAAATGCCATCGTTTTGTATGTTTTAAATATAACTAGAAAGTCAAATGGATGCAGGCATGAGGTGCGATTTTTTCAATATCGATGCGTGCTTATAATTGCGAGAAAATCGTGAAAATAGAACCATAAATCTGCAAATATTATGATCAGTTTTATTTCCGGGAAAACACTCAGAACGCATCTCCGGCGATGTATGACCCCGGAGCTTCCGGGGCCTAGGCGGCCCCTGGACCCTCGCCTCATGGACTGTGATAGTCCACCCCTCCTCCTATGAATTTTGGCTGGATTCACCCTTGTGGAGTATATAATGAAATATGTTGTCAACTGTAGACAGTTTCCAACGTTTTCCGATGTTTACTCCGCTTCATGTACTGACATTACGGTAGTTCCCCTAATAATTCAATCACAGGAAGTTCACTTTTCAACTTTGTTATTCAAATAGAGAGAAAAGGTGACATTTCCATTCTTCATTCAAATTGAAGAAAAGTAATATAATGACAAAATGTGACACTTTGTAGTTGGTGACATGGAGAATGTTGCCAGATTTATGCCATTTTTGCTGCACTTCCGGTGATAGAATTATTAGGGGAATTACAGTAACAACACTATTAAACAGCGCGGTAGCTAATAAAGACACACTTGAGTTCTCCACAATTGTTTTTTCTTCCTTCTTCGTATTTGGCTTATTTTTTTTTTTTCTCCGTATCTCCGTATCTAGAGATATTTTTTTTACGTCCACACGATCGCTTACCCCCCCCCCCCCCCCCCCTCTTATATAGCTCTCACGAGTATGAGGGCTATAGGTCGGCCCCAGTCACCTCCAGCGAGGGTTTTAGATAATTTTATTACGAATCACCCACCTCTGAAACTGCCGTGCATCTAATCTCTATCCCCTCCTGCGAACTATTTTAATATCCTGCGCACTATTGTGAAATAGTGACGCATATATCGCCGTCTGAATTTTGCAGTCGAAAACTTCAACTCTCCACGCGCCATGTTGGTGACGTCACGGTATACATGTATGTGTACTGGGCCGTTTGCGATTGAACATGGCGCGTATAAAGTGGAAGTTGTCGACTGGAAAATTCAGACGGCAATATATGCGTTACTATTTCACAGTAGTGCGCAAGATTTTACAATAGTGCGCAGGAGGGGATAGAGATTAGATGTACGGCAGTTTCAGAGGTGGATGATCTAAATTATCTAAAACTCTCGCTGGAGGTGAATGGGGCCGACCTATAGGGCGACGGACGACGGACGACGGACGACGGACATTCGCGTCGCCCGTCGCCCTTTTGGTTTACAAAAGTGCGCATGTCTGGGGGGAGCATGTATTACTATAATGTTCACAGCTGTGATTTTCGATTCTTGTAGCTCCTGACTGACCGGTGTTGGTAATTATGTTGGTGATAGCAAAAATGACAAGATATTTTGCATGCAATGAGACTATGTACAACATAATATATTTGTTTCGCTGTCTGAAATGCTTTTTTTGCTGATCAATTTTCGAACACTGGTACCTGTATTCCACAAAATCCACACCCCTCAATCGAGAGGACAATTCGTTTGTCAATGTGTTACTATTTCGCCGGACTAATACGTCAATTAAATTCAAGTTTCCACTAATGAACAAAAGCGTATGTAAGTAACTATTATGCAGGATTAACAGTAACGACTGGAAAACAGAGGGAAAATAATTAATCGCTTGTGTAGTTCAATGGAACTGTGAGATCTTACATTCTGGAGACCTGTTAAAACGCGCCACGTTGCATTTTATCTCGAATCATACAACCCTTTTTAATAGTAAGGCTTTGTTTTCTGCCATTTCAGACAAGTGACTATATGCATGATATGCTGTCAAAGTAAAGGTGAGGTGTGGGGGTCATTTAACTTTCGTTTTCGGCCGAAAAACAGTAACTTTCGTTTTCTGCCGAAAAACAGTAACTTTCGTTTTCGGCCGGAAAACATTAAGATCCCACATTTCCTTTGAGCTACACAAGCTGTTAATTAGTTTTTCTCTGTTTTCCAGTCGTTACTGTTACTCCTGCAAAACCGTTATTTACATAAGCTTTTGGTTCATTATTGGAAACTTGAATTTATTTTACGTATTAGCCCGACGAAATATGAACACATTGACAAGCTAATAGATGCGTATTGTCCTCGCGATGGAGGGGTGTGGATTTTGTGGAACACAGGTACCAGTGTTCGAAAATTAATCAGCAATATAACATAGGCCTATCTGACAGCGAAACAATTAAAGTATGTGGTACATAGTCTCAATGTATGTTAAATATCTTGCCATTCTTGCTTTGTTGCAGTAAATTCTCAGCAAATTACCAACACCGGTCAGAAGCTACAAGGTTCGGAAATCGCAGATGTGAACATTTTTTTTCGTTCGAAATTAACACCCCAAATCACAATACAACGAAACAATACGAGACAGAACAAGACTATATGATACGATACAATACAATAAAATGCAAAATAATACCATACATTACAATACAATATATTACAATTCAACATATTACAACTCAATACTATAATTCAACACATCAAAGTACAAACACAGATACACCTTTACATAAAAGGAGAAAGTTAACAAAGATTGTGAATTTTATATAATACGCTTGTACAACCTATCGTGGCAAACTTCAATTGATAATTTGATTGATGCTCCCCCCAGACATGCGCACTTTTGTAAACCAAAAGGGCGACGCGCGACGCGAATGTCCGTCGTCCGTCGTCCGTCGCCCTTTTAAAAGGGCGACGCGCGACGCGAATGTCCGTCGCGCGTCGCGCGTCGCCCTTTAAAAGGGCGACGCGCGACGGAAAAGGGCGACGTCGCGTTTTGAAAGGCGACGTCGCCCTCTCCGTCGCGCGTCGCGCGTCGACTTTTACAATGTTAGGAGATAGGGCAAAAGTCGACGTCGACTTTTGAAACACGACGTCGAGTTTTAGCCTATCTCTTTAACATTGCAAAAGGCGACGCGCGACGCGCGACGGAGAGGGCGACGTCGCGTTTCAAAACGCGACGTCGCCCTTTTCCGTCGCGCGTCGCGCGTCGCCCTTTTGCAAGTCGACGCGCGAGATCAAATTGGCCCAAATAGAACACCATACCGTTCCCTTTGTTGTATCGGTTTCTATTTCAGTAAATAAAATAGTTTTGCCTACTTTTCCTAGTGGAAAAGCAGAAATTTTGAACGAAAATGACGAAAACGTCACTTTTAAGGTACCCCACATGGCAGCCATTTTTAATTTACCCATGATCATCCGCTCGGGAGGTTATGCAAATTCGCTCAAAATGACTTCAATGTGATAAACTACAAAATCACGGATTGTCAGCACTCAATGTCCATCCGAAGGAGATAGCACAAAAAGTTTGGTAGGGGGGGGGGGGGAGCAAAATGACTCCCCCCGATCTGGTAGGTTAAACAAGCACCGAACCGGTGCACTGATCCTGTCAACGATAGTCAAGAGATTTTTGTTTTTGGTGTCAAATTCTGTAATCCGCAACCAACGGATATTTTAAACCGCTCAAACAGGTGAAAGTATGACAAAACGGAACCCGAAACAATCGACATCTCGCTAGTCCTGACTCCAAGTAGGATTCTCTTGAATGTTCCATTTAATACTGAAATAAAGTACTCAAAGTACCCTTGAGAATAACGAGCAAACATTTCCAACCGCAAATCCCTGCAACGATATTTCCTAAATTGCAATTTAACGCTGAAATGCAAAGGTTCGTCTACATCACTTGATATTTGCAGTGAGATTGGAGAAATAATGTGTATATTAATTTCGTTTCAGTTTGAAAACATTTGCTTAAGCCTAATAAAGTTAAAAACTAAAAAATGTAACGCTGTATTATTTACGAAACTTCGATCCGAACATGATTACCTCCCCCTGGGGGAGCTGCGATACGTGACGTAGCAGTGGAACCAGCACAGTCTGCACAACATGATGTGGCTGCATTGCGTTGTATGGAAATAGCTCACATAGATAAGCTATGCTATTGCTCACGAAGCCCTTGCTTGTGTCATTCACGTTCACTGAAACGCACTAACAGGTTGGTCATCATCCGCTACGGGGGATAAAAGAAAAATTCGGAATTTATTGTAGAGTCTATGATTCATGTTAACCGCCATTTATTTTAGTGTGGTTCACCTATGACGTCACAGCCTCTGGTGGAAAAGCTCCGAATCAAGGGGAGATAAGTGATGCACTGTTTTCAAGCCGCTGACCATACACGTGTTTTATTTCCCTTTAAAAAATAAAACTTATCACCAGATTTCGTTCATTGAAGGTTGTATAATTTATTATCATCATAAAAAGGAAAGGGAAATGCTTTTTTCTTACTTTTATTACCTTTGCATTTCACCTTTAACAGTGAGATCAGTCGTTTTCGAATAAACTGCATTTTTACTCAATTCTCCGGTTGCTGAAGCGGTAATTCGTCTGTTCAACAGTATGAGGAAAATCACAAAAGAATTGATCTAAAGACTTCATGTGATTATTTGATCACATGTACATGTACATGTAGTAAATACAAGTCCGTTATATTGTAATAAGATCTAGGCATATACTTGGTGTATACTACTAACTTCCGAGTGCCGTACGCACCTTCTGGTATATCTGCATGAACCCAGTTAAGTCAAGCGCCGATAGAGCCTTCTTGTCTTTGTCTTACAGGCCTGGACAAAGGTGATGGTACGATAAGGCGGGATTTTGGCCTATACGTGGTGCGGTTGAAATCGAAAAAATAAAATGTCCTAAAAATACTAAGGTTTTAATGTAACGTATGAGGCGCCGTTTGTGACAATATTGTCAACGACAAATATATAGAGTTAAAACCAAAATATAAAGTCGCCGTTTGTGACAATATTGTCAAACACAAATATATAGTTAAAACCTTTGTAAATATATATAAAACGATATAAATAGGGCCTATATATAAAGTTGTTTTTTTTTTAAATTTTATAAATATTTTTTGAACATAAATAACGATAGGAAGTTAAGACGTTAAATTTAACGTAAATATAAAGTACACGAACTTGTAAAGTGTACATGTAAACCGGATATGCCCAAAGGAAGCTGCGCAATCGATGTGCGCGCGAGTAATACTGGTTAATCAAAACTGCAACTGGGTTCTGAAGCGAAACTATGACAGCGGTGAAAGCCACTCGCATGTCACAGATGTGTCGAATCAAACAATAAGATCACGTACCTGAACATATATCAGTTCACTGCCATAGTGATTTAGTAAAGGCCTATTCCAATTTTCAACAATTACTGTTATCATTTACAATCGTACTTCAGAGTTATCACATCAATTAGATATAAATACATCTACTTATAAATCACCATAAGGTATCCTAGCCTGCAGCCAATATCACGGCCTGCCCCTTTGATGTTCAATCTGCGATTCCGTCAGCCAAGTCGCTGGTTGCTATTTGCCGCATAGAAACATCAACAGAAGTTGAAATAAAACATGAAAATAACGATATATTAATTATGCGCAACACAAATATTAGGCAATTTGAAATCATACTGAATATGAGCATATTTCATTGACTAGAATATAGCCTAGTTATAGGATTTGGAATTATATTGTCGTTTTGTATCATTTATCGTTTTTCGATAATTTCCGCATTTCCAAACAAGACAAAAATTAGCAGGGAATTTGGTATAAGTACAGCGAATGTGGAAACTAATGGTTCATGAGGAACCGGTTGCACAATGCTTGTATCATCAAACGTACCGTTCTCAAATTATGAAAGAACAATGGCACCTACTGTGGGAACCACCAATGTGGATTGTACTGTTGCGTTCACCGTTCCTCGTTTTCATTAACGAGATCATTTATTATAGCATGATACGCTTACTTGATCTCAAACTTTTTAGGTTTTAAGTTAGTATAACATAATTTGAATAAAATGAACTGTTGATATTCGTAAGCGGTAATTACTGGGTTCAATCCCTGGCCGGGTCATACCAAAGACTTGAAAAATGGAACTTGTTGCTTCCTCGCTCACGCTCAGTATTGAGAGGATAGAACAAGGACTGGTTCGCTCGGTGTCAGTATAACGTGACTGAGTGGGGTATCATGTCTGCCTACGGCATGATATTTCGGTGGGACAGCAGTATAAAATGTCAACATTAGATCTGCTCTGTTACAAGTAGGTATACCCCCGCCCCTTCCACTCCCCTCCCTTCCCTTTCCCGTCGTGATATAGCTGAAAAAATGTTGAAAGCGACGTTAAACCCTATTCACTCACTCGTCACCGTATATAATAGGGTTAACACCGATGCCAATCAAGAACCCATCGGGCCAGAAGTGCTCTTCCATACACATGTATTGTAGATCAATTAGCGATTAGCACGCAGGGGTAAAACGGCTTCGACTGATTCCTCGGTTACTAGTAACAGCTTCGAGGCAGCGCAAAAGTGGAAAAAGGCCGATGTAGTGTTCCTCATGAGCCATTAGTTTCCCATTCGCTGTACTTATACCAAATTCCCTGCTAATTTTTGTCTTGTTTGGAAATGCGAAAATTATCGAAAAACGATAAAATATACAAAACGACAATATAATTCCAAATCCTATAACTAGGCTATGAATGGTCATATTCTAGTCAATGAAATATGCTCATATTCAGTATGATTTCAAATTGCCTAATATTTGTGTTGCGCATAATTAATACATCGTTATTTTCACGTAGAACTACTGCGCATGTTTTATTTCAACTTCTGTTGATGTTTCTATGCAGCAAATAGCAACCAGCGACTTGGCCGACGGAATCGCAGATTGAACATCAAAGGGGCAGGCCGTGATATTGGCTGCAGGCTAGGATACCTTATGGTGATTTATAAGTAGATGTATTTATATATATTTGATGTGATAACTCTGAAGTACGATTGTAAATGATAACAGTAATTGTTAAAAATTGGAATAGGCCTTTACTAAATCACTATGGCAGTGAACTGATATATATTCAGGTACGTGATCTTATTGTTTGATTCGACACATCTGTGACATGCGAGTGGCTTTCACCGCTGTCATAGTTTCGCTTCAGAACCCAGTTGCAGTTTTGATTAACCAGTATTACTCGCGCGCACATCGATTGCGCAGCTTCCTTTGGGCATATCCGGTTTACATGTACACTTTACAAGTTCGTGTACTTTATATTTACGTTAAATTTAACGTCTTAACTTCCTATCGTTATTTATGTTCAAAAAATATTTATAAAAATTAAAAAAAAAACTTTATATATAGGCCCTATTTATATCGTTTTATATATATTTACAAAGGTTTTAACAATATATTTGTGTTTGACAATATTGTCACAAACGGCGACTTTATATTTTGGTTTCACCTCTATATATTTGTCGTTGACAATATGGTCACAAACGGCGACTGTATATTTTGGTTTCAACTCTATATATTTGTCGTTGACAATATTGTCACAAACGGCGCCTCATAGTAAAGGCAAAAGAAAATATAAGTACACAGTATGTGAAAGTTTTAGTGCGATTGCGTTATGATTATAGTTATAACATGAAACTGAAATCCACAGCTTGTGCTATTTCGTGAAAAAAGGGTCAAAATCGAGTCCTTTTTTCGGCACGTATTTAGACGCGAAGGACCCCTTGGACCAGAAGGCCGTTTAACCTGGTGTTGTGTGGTAACATTATATTCCCATTGCTGGAAGATCTGTTTGGTCCAAGGGGTCCTTCATACTAAAAAATGAAAAGTTATGATTCATAACGTTTGAAATTTTCGTAAGTACATGTAGATTAAAGTGACAAAATAGCCTGTTACAGTTGTTCGTATGTCGTGGTGTAGTGGATACGCACGTTGGATCACAAGCGCCTCGAAATTTTCGTTCACTGAGTTCGAATCCCAGTAGGTCAACATGTTTTCTCATAGTGTTTATATGAACAGTCACAATTAAAGCGCGACTGAGATACATCAGAATTTAGATAACAACTTTACAACGTATATCATATGGATTAAGTATACAGATCAGCGATACGGATTTGATATTTTTGGAACATCATGATGTCTTGCTGGCATCATTGAAAACTGTTGACCGCTTATTGAATGATGGACTAGATGTTTGTATTACTGGTACAGCCAGTGGTACTGGTCTGTGTTAATGCCATTCTCCAAGAGTTTATGGAAGTTAAGTGACGATATCACCATGGTTATAATCAAACTGCGATTGTTTTTCAGTGTTGTTGACCTTGATAGGACGCGCGCATTTGTTTAACTATGACCCGATCACTCCTATAAAGCTTCCGTGGCCGCGCAGTAATTCCAATATTCTACTACAATCGGTGAGCCTGCCCTCTTTGTTAGAGTATCGTGATTGAAATCTACACTTAGTAACACACAAATAGATGTATTTCGAAAGCTAAACAAGAACAAATATAACGAACTGGCTGTTACAGATGCATGACGTCATCTCGAGTGAAGAGGCTGCCCCGGGCTAGAATGGGATAGAATCTGCCGCATCCACACATTAGAAAGCGAATGTGTCCTGTGGTGGAATAATCCAGCTTGCGCCATGGTATCGGCCCAGTGAGCAGGCTGCATAACACCTCTGTTGACATAGCGTTAAAAAGAATTATCTGGAGATTATTTTCCCTGTTTTTCTGGACAAAGCATATGAAAAGTAATTCGCTAATGTGCAAAACTGAAGGAGTTGTTCGACCGGATTCAAATTGAACCATGTGTACATGGGTTTTTCCCTATATGTCATAGCAACGTAGTAAAGGTCAACTTCCGCTATTGGAGACAGGGATGATAAACGAGCCTGTGAATGGAGCATGCGCTGTGGGGAGCATGCATGCTCCGGACAATCGAAATTTGAAAAACGAGCTTTGACACTGGTCAAAGATACAAATTTTCTGTAAAGAACATTATAGTTTCTTGTTGTCATCCTTGACCGCTTCTCTCTTGCAGGAACCGTCTTCGTTACTATATAGCTCAAAAAGCCTGATCGCAAAAAGTTTTATTCCTGACAGGAAGTGAATTTTTGTATGGGGGACCGATGGTTTATTCAACCACAGTAACAACGCATTGAGGCGGACCTTAAGCCGCTCTCTTTTGTTGGAGCAGATGTGGCCGTGTCGGTTAGAGCGCCAATCCTCGAGTCCCATAAGAACTAATCTTTGGTTTATTACTTAAAACGGATAAACGTCGTTTAATGGAAATATGCAAAATCGTGATATGCATCGCCTCGAAGTATGCTTCCACATCGATGATTGTCTTCGGTAATGTGCCATTGCATACATGCAATTGCTTACGCGGCACACACTTAATTGTACAATGGTGAACCCGGCTGATTGGAAACATTTCTTACATTTACTTCGTTTATCTATTTTCCCGGGTAGAATGTGTTGTCAGACACTATAGTCGTGATAATTTAGTCAGGGTTTATATAAATTGATGTTTCACCTAGCTGTTCATGCGTGGATCTGGGGCTTGACCAAACCCGTACGTCAGTTAATGATCGCCGGAAACCACATTATTCCTACGAAGTAGGCTGCCATTTGCAAATTGTCCGGTAGTGAGTGAGTCAGTGAGTGAGTCAGTCAGTCAGTCAGTCAGTCCATCCGAATCCTTTCGTCGGCAAAATAAGGAGAACCATTGACATTAGAACCTTGATTTTTGGCATGAACGTGCATTAGGGCATTGTTACCAGCAAGTTCTTAGCTGAGCGAATTCTGATGAAAATTTGATTGATAATAAAAAAATTTAACACCTTTTGATGGCTCAGCGAGTGCACTGTCATGCCCATCAGGAAACATTGGCCTTATGTTTCACTGTGACTTGAAGGCTCCCTGATACGGCAGATCACGTTGAACACACCGGTTCTCGTAAAATCACCGAAGTTAAGCGACTTAATATAAAATGTACCAACATATACGTCGTATTAGACATTCGGAACTGAGGATGCGGTCGTCCAAAACAATTCTCTCCAAGAGCTCCGGTCCGGAGCTCCAGAGCTCCGAGCTCCAAGAGCTCTGGGAGCTCCAAGAGCTCCCAAAGCTCCACCGCATGGGAGCTACCATCACCGGGCGTTGACATCCCCGAGCTCGGAGCTCTTGCATATAAACACGACATGCATGTGTGAAAGCTTCATTATACGCCTGGTGTCCGTGGAGACGAGAACCATGGTTTACGCATGTCACTTGTGTTCGAAGTCATTTTCCACGCCATTTAATCTGCGTAGACATTTGCTTCCATACATCGTATACAGCGAAGCCATATCACGGAACGGAGTCCCGATAACGCGCAAGTTGAACGTCAAAAACGATCAACTACGTCACACACCAGAGTAGTAGAGCATCCCTATACGATGACGGTGAGCGGCCCTACGGGGTGTAGAAAGACGTCCTGGGTGATGAAGTTCTTAAAGGAAGGGCCCATCCGTTATACACGCGTTGTCTGGTGTTATAGCCAGTAGCAACCCGCCTACGAAACTACAAGGTTACAGAATGTGAGTTTCGTCCCAGGAATTCCTCACGACATAGACGAACCGTATTACTTCGATTCCGAGCAGACCAACGTGGTAGTGCTAGATGATCTGATGAGTGCGGCCAAGGACAATTCGAAAATCGCCGACCTATGCACCAAAGGGTCCCATCATCGCAATCTGTCCGTCATCTATTTGACTCAGAATCTCTTTCCTCAAGGGAAGGCGTCCAGAGATATTGCCTTGAACTGCCAATACTTTGTGTTGTTCTCCAATCTCATCGACAGAGCACAAATCCGTGTGTTTGGTAGTCGAATTTATCCTCAGAACATCGACCATTTCATGCAGGCGTTTCAAGGAGCGACAAGTCGGCCGTATGGCTAAGTGTTCGTAGATTTAAAAGCCCATACCCCCGAAGATCGTCGGCTGACCACCCAACTATTACCCAGCGAGGCATCACCCCAGCCCCTACACCATCCAGCACCCGTTCACCAGCAGCAACCCGCCCTCGTACAGCAGGTGCCCTTCATACCATCAGTCCCGGAATATCACCCAACCGTGAAGGACCAACCCGACGTTGAAGAACATAATGTGAACTCGAGGCTATGGAAGGATTTGTTCAAAGAAAGTATGGACGCCGAGATGGGTGAGATGTTGGAGACCACAGGAAACAAGTTTCACCGCAAAGGGTATTCGAAAGAGGACGCCACAATGTTAGCCCATAACAGATTGGCACCCAGACTACGACAGGTTTTATGCCGAATTGCTGACCCATATAAAATTGCTGGACAATCGAAAGAACAGCGACGATGTTGAAAACCTCGGGCATGAACTGGAAAGCGGCATATGCCAGAGCAATAGCACAAAGGAAACATTTGTTCGAACGCATCATTAAGATCAAAAGCGTCTCACTATAAATAGACCATACGGCACCCGTCCCCTCATTTCACCATGGGCACTGCTCATGAGTCCAACTTGTTTGAACCCGACAACGACGATATTCTAGCTGAAGCCAATGTCGATGCTATTATTGATGCAGCGCAAGGTGGGATCAACGACCAACGCATGCGTTCTCATCTTACGACGCTCATAGATGACATCCAATGGGTGACACGCATATGTCTTCTGCTGCATAAGAAACAGATATTATCCCAAGAGGATACCCGTGCCCAGAATCTGCTGACCCTGCATCAGGCTTTTCAAACCTTTATGGAGACCCAGCTGGAGACGGGAAATTATCTTCTTGAACCTCCAACATCAACTTGTAGTGATGATCGACAATGCATAACGCGTTGAGATAGGTATGGAGATGGGCGTTGAACGGGCGTTAAGACGGGCGTTAAGGCGTTAGACGGGCGTTGACGGGCGTCACCGCATTTCGATGTATTGGTGTCTAGAAAAATGAGAGCTTCTGAGCTAGTTCACCAGGGCGTTGAAGCGTTAAGCTAGGAGTTGACTGGCTTGATAAAAGCAAGTGTATTCCCAAAACACGCACAGTCGACGTTCCATTCAGCAGACACTCTACAACAATGTTCACGTGTACGACTTACTGGAAGCTCTTTCATCGCCTGGACAGTTTACGTCGTCACACACGTGCACGCCATGAAGTACCCATTCACACATGTGCAGAGTGTGATATAGTCTTTAAGCATCCCAGTCAATTGAGACGTCACCATAGTGTCATACAAGGATCACGCTCGCCACTCTCCAGACCGGATATTTCAGTTCCCATGGAAATGCATCCTCGAATGGAAGAACCCATGGAGGTCGATCCGCCGTCCCCAATTGAAGAGCCGATGGTGATTCATCCCAGTGTCGAGGAGGCCTTCTATCTCCTTTCCCTGCATGCTCGAAGGCGTTGAAGCGTTAAGCTAAGCGTTGACGGGCGCTACTGTCTATAAAAGCAAGTGTATTCTCAAAAACACGCACAGTCGACGTTCAACCGTGCACATGGCTTATACTTGCTTTGAGTGCGAACGCACGTTCACCAGCCATTACGATATGATGCGACACCAGAAAACTTTCCATCCAGACCCCGAGGAGCCCACTGAAGAGGCGGATGCTGATACAGAGATTGATACCGAAACCGAGATTGCTGACAGTCTATCTAATGATAGTTGTTCTTGCGTGGATCTGGGGTTTGACCAAACCCGTACGTCAGTTAATGATCGCCGAAAACCACATTATTCCTACGAAGTAGGCTACCATTTGCAAATTGTCCGGTAATGAGTGAGTCAGTGAGTGAGTCAGTCAGTCAGTCAGTCCATCCGTCGTCCTTTCGTCGGCAAAATAAGGAGAACCGTTGACATTAGAACCTTGATTTTTGGCATGAACGTGCATTAGGGCATTGTTACCAGTAAGTTCTTAGCTGAGCGAATTCTGATGAAAATTTGATTTATTTTTATTTTTTTATATTATTTATTGATGGCTCAGCGAGTGCACTATCATGCCCCTCGAGAACCCTTGGCTGTATGTTTCACTGTGACTTGAAGGTTCCCTGATACGGCATATCACGTTGGACACACCGGTTCTCGTAAAATCACTGAAGTTAAGCGACTTTGAGCCCGGTCAAGACTTGGATGGGTGACCTCGTGCTATACTGCTGGACTGATAAGTGTCCAGGGTAATAGGAACTGAGGGCGATAATAGTTGCTACGCTAATGACTCACCAGCGGTGACACCTGCGAAAGTTAATAGTACCCACTGTCAATTAGAAACTGCTATATAAATTCTCTCACGGTAGCACATAGGGCCCCCAAGTCATCTCTCTCGTGTACGCTTAAATCATATCAAACCCTACTTCGTAGGTCCTGTGACGATAGTCACACTGCCATGTTTAATTTAGAGGGTAAAATTAATTTGTTTCATTATGATACGCCGATATTCGTTGGAGTATCAATTCGGAGCTCCCACTATAGCCGTTTTACGCTGGAGTCATCACCCCGAGCTCGGAATAGCCAACCTGGCGTTCCAGCTTATATTATGGGTCAGGGCCGATTTGATGAAACATCACTTGACTTGAGATTTTCACGGGCGATTGTCGCGTTTGAGCAAGTGTACTTCAAAACATTCTCAAGTTGTCTTTAACGAAACGTTGTTGGCTGTATTTGATCAAATGATGTTTGAAGTGGCACTTTTGGGACTCTTTTATGTGGTTTGTAGTACTCCCACAGAATCTTGATGCGCAGGATGCCGATCGGTAGAATTTCAGATGTCATTCAATTATTTCTGTAACATGAGATGAAGAATGGTGCCTATACGTGCATTATTCCTACGACGTAGGCTACCATCTGCAAATTGTTCGGTATTCAGTCAGTCCATCCGAGACCTTTCGTCCGCAAAATAAGGAGAACCGTTGCCATTAGAATCTTGATTTTTTGCATGAATGTGCACTAGAGGACTGTTACCAGCAAGTTCTGAGCTGACCTACTTTTGATGAAAATTTCTGTGATTTTTGATGAAAATCACTGGTGATTCTGACTTGGGCCGTGCCCATCTTAATATAGGCAGGATTTCAACTTGGGGCGGGGGATTTCCAAGGGGCCAGTGCGCGTCGGAGTCCCAATGCCTACCCTATTTCGTTGGCCCTGTGACGTTAGTCACACTGCCATGTGATGCATGGAGTACACGAAAAAGAAAAACTTATTTTTCGACACCGTCTTCCTTCATATTGGTGTTTTCAAGTACGTTTTTATTTGAACTGTGGTTTTCAATGAAGGTCCGACCACACATGAATTCAAGTGCGATTTCAGGTTCGAGTGAATTTTCACGTGAAAGAAAAACAACTGAGTCAAGGGAGGTTTTCATGTGCAATTGAAGTTTAAAGTGCGAAAATTGCTTCAATTGAGGCGTCATGAAATCGGCCCAGTCCCCGTCACAGTTCTCATTATATTTTCATATGAGAAAACTGGTAGAAATAAGCAACCTCCCCACAGCGCATGCTCCATTTCGCAGGCTCCAATAACATCCCTGCCTCCAATAGCGGAAGTTGACCTTTACTACGTTGCTATGACGTATAGGGGAAACCAACCAACGCACGGTTCAGTTTGAATCCGACCAAACGACTCCTTTAGTGTTGCACATGAGCGAACTACTTTTCATATGCTCTGTCCAAATAAACAGGGAAAATTATCTCCAGATAATTCTGTTTAACGCTAGGTCAACTGAGGTATTATGCAGACTTGAAAAGTAATCAAAATTTTCGTTAAATGTCTATTTTACTATATATGATGTCACTTCCGGCGATGTGCGCGAAGGCCCCGAATCCGGTCCAAAAATCTGACTGGTGGCTGGGGTGTTATTAGACCCCCCGCGAGGTGGTTGTGAAATAAGATGAATATGTTGAGTGGATATATTTAGAAACATGGTTGGTATGCTAATTAACATCAATAAAAAATGCACTAGTTATAGTAATAGTAAAAATCTCTGGGAAAACTTGTAATTCTCTTATTCAAATAAAAGGGTAGTTGTTATGGTACCCAGATCTAACAGGCGCACGTGATGATCACTGACGCACGTGATTATCACTGGGGTGGAAATCCGATATATCGGGAGGTCCTGATTAGATCTTTTGGAATATGAATAGAATTGATCCCTTGGACGTAGATGAATCCGGAACGATGGTAGCACGTTGGGCACATTTTTCTAACTCAAAACTGTAAAAAATTGTTAAAGATATTCCAAAGCGCCGAGAACTTTTTTTCACTACGGTTAAATCATATTTCACCACAGTGAAAACTTGTGGTTGGAAAAACACCAGTGAATCACACGTGCCACTGTAGAGTCACCAGCATGCTGTATACAGTTACCTTAATAGTCCATTGAGCCACACGGGCAACCGTAGAGTCATCATCTTGCTGTATACATTGACCTCAATAGTCCAATGATCCACACGGGCTACCGTAGAGTCATCATCGTGCAGTATACATTGACTTCAATAGTCTAATGACCCACACGGGCCACCGTAGAATCATCATCGCGCTGTATACATTGACATCAATAGGCTAATGACCCACACGGGCCACCGTAGAGTCATCATCGTGCAGTATACATTGACCTTAAAAGTCTAATGACCCACACGGGCCACCGTAGAGTCCTCACTGACACCAATAGTGATGGCGTATTATTAAAGCTAATAAAATGTTGTCGTACATAGCAGCTGGATATATTTCCTTGTTTGGAGTGATTACATTTAATTACATTAATCATTATCAAAGTATGTGCTGATAGAACGATTCCACCTGCTCCTAAAATATCTACCTAGATAACAATTTAATTGTCTATAGATATATTTCCTTGTTTGGCGATGAATTGTTTCATATAAGGACATAAGTACTTTATGAATACAGTCTCTTTGTTTATCTTGTGATACTCAACATACATTTCAACACATCGATGCGTATTCAATCACAATCGGACGCCCTTGGAGAAGATGTATTTCTTTCAAAGTAGTGTGTGCACGCATTTTGGTCTTAGTCGATTGCAAAAACCTCTGGCAAGGGTCAAAACATATACTACGATGGTATTACACGAGACGAGGTGATCCCATATAGATGTGGCGTATAGTGAAACCATTTAAGGTTCATAAATAGTCAGTTTTTAACCGATGGCGACCATTTTGTCTCTGCTGTTTGTCTTTACGATCACAGCCTTGCTACTCATTGTGGTCAGATCTCAGAGCTTGAGTAAGTATCTCTTATTTTTTATCTCTATGGTGTTGAAAAGAACATCCACAATCACAGCGTGGCTGATATACATACTCTGACATGGCTGAAATACACACTCTGCAAACGACTTGGAAATTCATTTGGATAAAGAATAATAGTCAGTGATTAGGTTATGTGTATAACATGTCTTGCTGGCATCGTTGAAAACCGCTTCTCTCTTGTGGGAATCCATGTTGAGTTTTTATTATTTTTATTCCATACATACGTGAAATTGATGGGAAATCACCCCCCTCCCCCCCCCCCCAAGTAGAAATCCTGCCTATATTAAGATGGGAACAGTTCAAGTCAGAATCACCAGTGATTTATTCCAAATTAGGTCAAATTTTCATCAAAAGTATGTCAGCTCAGAATTTGCTGGTAACAGTCCCCTAAAGCACCTTCATGCCAAAAATAAAGGTTCTAATGCCAACGGTTCTCCTTACTTTGCCGACGAAAGGATTCGGATGGACTCACTGACTGACTCACTCACTCATTACCGGACAATTTGCAAATGAGAGCCTACCTCGTAGGAAAATTTTCAAATCCAGTATGGCAATCGCTCATACTGGGAAGTTGTGTTTGCCATATAACTTTAATCCACGCTGACTGCTTTTCGTTTCAATAAACTGCTGGGAACTGCTACCGGTTCTTTCGATCTTGAACTTTCCGGAAAGTGTCCGATCTGCCCCTGAATAACTGCCGCTCTGCAAGGTTGGAGGTATGAAAAGCTGCTTCCGGGAAGTAGTCGCCTCGGTTTCACTTTTACCAAAGGCACCCGCAATTCTTTGGAATAATATTTTGATCAACGATTCGAGAATATTTGTTTGAAAAACTATTTTGTTTATATTGTCTGCATGAACCAATAGATCGTGTATACGTGTACATTATCAAGATAATTATCTTGACAAATAGACTATTTAATTACTAAAACTAATTGTGAGGGCCTTTGGCACTTACCGGAAGTTCTCTGCACCAATACGCCCCCGGTGGAACAAGGGAGATAAAACCCTTTCCGAATTGGGCTATTGCTGACACGGATAGCGTGTACCTCTGACGGCCATATTTACCATGGATATATTTTTGGTGCCCAAGTTGCCATATTTTCCAGACTTGGCTCTCGACTCTATATCATCTGAATGCCTTGGATATTCTTTTTCGTGTGTTCTAGAAATATATAAGCAATTATTGAATTTAACCGTCATTATGTGATCTCAGAATATGAGAAACAGAGAATGGAAACGTTTGATGGAATAGCCTAAACATGTGGTTTGAAAATAATGTTCCGTGCCTTCGATTGAAATCAATGTTTGATATTTTGTTGTACTATAAACGTGTTACTTTCGCGGCATGTCACTTTCGCGATCTCTCAAATTGAAACATGAGCAGTGTGACTATATAACGTCACAGGATCTACGAAGTAGGGTAGGCATTAGGACTCCGACGCGAACTGAACTCTTGGAAATCCCCACCCTCAGTTGAAATCCTACCTATATTAAGATGGGCACTGCTCAGGTCAGAATCACCAGTGATTTTCATCAAAATTCACCAGAAATTTTCATCAAAAGTAGGTCAGCTCAGAACTTGCTGGTAACAGTCCCCTAATGCACCTTCATCAAGGTTCTAATGTCAACGGTTCTCCTTATTTTGCCGACGAAAGGACTCGGATGAACTCACTCACTCACTCGCTGACTGACTGACTGACTACCGGACAATTTGCAGATGGTAGCCTACTTCGTAGGAATAATTCGCGACTTTTCGCGAATGACAAATTGGTAAAACATGTAAAATGCAAGAGAAGCGATTAACACGTCGCTGAAGTTATTTCCGTATTTCTCATTCCCGTTTCGATATTTTAAATCGCGCTATGTGAAAGTAGCAACCTTCATGAAAATCTATATATTTCGACAACTATTATGTCTTTCATAAACTGCTGGGAACTACTACCGGTTCTTTCGATGTTGAACTCCTCAATTCCATAACATGAATGGATCCATGTTTCCCCCAATATTGTGGAATGTATAAGGATTTTACTACTACGCTTTAGAAGTATCATATTCATAGCCAGGAAACATTATCGGAGAAAACATGGTTCCATTCGTGTTATGAAAGATATAACGGATGAAATATATCGATTTTTTTTAGGGGTACTACTTTCACATAGCGCGTTTCAAAATATCGAAACGGGAATAAAGAATAAGGAAATAACTTCCGTTTGCTGCGATTAACCAGCAAAGCAGGTGAATCCTGAATCTATGGTGTTTTATTTCGGTCATTTTTGCGTCGCGCGTCGCAGGCGACGGGAAGAGCGACGTCGCCCATGACGTCGACCTTCCCGTCGCCCTTCCTATCGCGTTCTTATAATGTTAAGAGATAGAACGCGACGCGACGTCGCCCTTTTTAAACGCGACGTCGCTCTTTCCGTCGCGCGTCGCTTTTATCAACGCGACGCGATGGGCGACGTCGCCCTTCCCGTCCCGTTCTTATAATGTTAAGAGATAGAACGCGACGCGACGTCGCCCTGTTTAAATGCGACGTCGCCCATCGCGTCGCGTTGATAAAAGCGACGCGCGACGGAAAGGGCGACGTCGTGGGTGACGCCGCGTTTGAAAAGGGCGACGTCGCGTCGCGTTCTATTTCTTAACATTATAAGAACGCGACGGGAAGGGCGACGCGCGACGCAGAAATGGCCGAAACAGAACACCATATGAATCTGACGTTTTATTCGCGTTTTATTTTGCAAAGGTTCCTCTAGCGACAGGCATGTTTTAGCATTTCTGTGGTTATCTCTCTTCGGACAACTACACAGGCGGGGTGTCCCATTCTGACAACACAAGTCCTGTATTGTGCAGCATATCGCCTGACAACTCCACACATACCGATTGCCTGAGAAACATTTGTACGCGAATAGCCTTGGCACATAACCACTGCCATCACTTGCAGAAATATTCTATGGAGTTAAAAGCCGAGGATCTATGATGATGGCTGTTGATTTATCATTCTACCATACCTCATGTGTTTTACCAAATGACATTATTACATTTAAGAAAGGAAGCCCACGTAGCAACTAATTCCAATCGGTTCGGTGTGAATAATTTGACGTCATGATTTGCTTCACGTGCCCAGCTGAACTCGCTTGGAGGGGGGATAGGCTAATCCGTGTACTGTGTTATGACCATTGTAAATGAAGTACTGGGTCAACAGTAATCTGTTTAAAAATCCTAGTGTCACGTTATAGTTGGAATAGTCTTGAACTTTACTGGCAGTTGTTAACATTGTTGTTCTGTCATTTTGAGCATTGAATGCGTTTTAGCATGCGCCTAGCTGTCGTAGTTTGGACTCGTCTCCTGCGTGTCGATTTCGGGCACGCGCCTTGCAGGTGTTCTCTGCTTCGATTAATTGATGGGTCAATGCATTTTGTTTGTGAGGAAAAGGGGTGCAAACTTGTTATTGCATGAAAATATATTCGTTTGCGCGGAGAATCTCCACAATTCTGCCGTTTGTAGTATAGTAGAATATAAATAATTATCACATTTCAGAGTAAATTGTAGGGTTTTGATTGGTTAATTACCATAGTGCATTAGACCGTATTGCAATTCTTCGTTAGCCACCGTTGGTATACCAATTCAGAATTCTCGTATACCAATGCTGTCAAGGACGCGCGTGCCCATATACCAACGCAGTCAAGGACGCGCGTGCAACACCTGCAGACGAAGCCTGAGTAGTATATATAAAGTCTTTGGGACTAATAGCGTCTCACTGCGCATGCGCAGAAAAAAATGGGAGGTTTTGGGGCGGTATTGGGGCGGTGTGCGCAGGAGTGTTGTGCGCAGGTATGACGTCACTTCCGGTTTGGGTGAATGGGGCGTCACCTTGGGGGCATGTATTTCTCCGCGGTGATGCGGTCTGGTGGTGATGCGGTCTGC
>JAVTVY010056728.1:0-31852 GCA_036873755.1 Hanleya hanleyi | reverse complement strand
AGTTATTTCCCTTGGCCGAAATTCAAGAATAGTTATCTCCCTTATCGTCGCACATGCGCCCAGCGCACACTGTCGCCATGCGGCATGCAAAATGGTACATCTTCAGAAAATTTATGACCTATCCAAAGTTCACAAGATCATTATTGTTTAGCATCATCAGATAAACAAGAATAGTACGATCAGACAACATGCAGGCGAAAATACGGTATAATTGACGTAATTCGTTGTTTTCCGCGTTTCAATGGTTGATCTTCAATGCAGAATCTAGGTCAACTAAATTAATAATGTCTGCTGCTTCAAACGAGTAGGCCTACAAGTTCAACGTTCAGTTTTATTTTTTTAACAAAACTTGCATAATGTTAGCAACAAAGTACATATCATAGGGCGTGTGAACAGTTCTATGTAGTGAATGAATAACAGAAATGCTGCAAATGCCCTGACCTTATCATGCACAAGTCACGCTAAGAACCTTGGGGTAGGTCATAAATTTTCCGAAGATGTACCGTCTTGCATGCGGCATGGCCGCCCGCCAGAACAGCTCCGGTGTTGGTTTCCATCTATCCCATTGAGGAATACGGACAAAGGAATTATTGTCTGTTATAAGCGACGAGTTGTTTGTGAACTTATTCCATCGTTGTCAAATACAAGGCTGTAACTGCCATTGTATAGAGTCGGAAGTACTGATTCAAGGAGCGCGAGTTGTTGATGGTGAACGAATGGAACTGTCAAATTTAGAAAACGAAAGCGTAAGACGCATTTCTGAGGAGTTTGGACTAAAACATTTTTTCTTCACCTGCTTGAACAATCACTGCGCAGAAAAGTCTCAGAAACTGAGTGCTTTTGACATTTTAATGTCAAAAGAGGGGACGTTACCAGATCAACGTCAGGTATTTAACAAACAATAAAGACAAACTGTTCAACGATGTCATTCAACACCTGTCAATAGGTCCGGGAAAAATGGCAAATGGGGTGATTCCAGCAAATTGGCCTGGTGGGTATATTATTCATAGTTGAAAGTGTTTACATATATATTTATTTTTTTTCAAGAATAAATAACTGGAGTTTTGAACTGAGCACTTTCGGCGCCAATTTACAGGAGTTTGTTCCACTGACAAAATTAAAAATTTACTGTAGTTACGCTTATGTATTTTGTAGGAAAGTGAAATATGTTGTTGACCGGTCAAAAATTATAAATCTCATGCATATAACTTGCCTATTTTGTGCCTTTCCCGCCGAAATTCATATTCTACTCATCAACACATGTTCATCCAAACAGAAGGGAGCCATCCACAATCTGCATTGAATTCTTGGTATTTCATATTTTTTTTTTTTTTTTTTTTAATCATATGACTGCATATCAGAGGTATCCATGATCATTCACCAGGCAGACTATAATCCTGTCTGGTGCCAGTCTGAGTGAGTTCCACTGATGGGTGATCAAAGTGAAAGCCAAGATATCCCTGATATGATATAGAAAAATTCTGCCAAATACCCAGATTCACTGTAGTGTAGATTGAAGATGGCTTTCTAGTGTTTGGGTGAACATGTGTTGATAAGTAGAATATGAATTTTGGTGGGAAAGACACAAAACAGGTATTAAAGTTATATTATGCATGAGATTTATAATTTTTGGCAGGTCAACAACTTATTTCACTTTCCTACACAATACATAAGCGGAACTACAGTAATTTTTTTATTTTGTCAGTGGAACAAACTCCTGTAAATTGGCACCAAAAGTGCTCAGTTCATAACTCCAGTTATTTATTCTTGAAAAAAATATATAAACACTTTCAACTATGAATAATATACCCTTGTCAGACCAACACTTCTTAAGGATGTCCGCTGGTGGTTTTTGACTTTGGCAGCCATTTTGCCTGTTTTTCTATTGGGTTATCTCCCTTCCCTAGGTTAAGAGATGGGGATTTCCTTTAAAAGCCTTCTAGCCGAGAATTTTGCACACCAACATCCATCCAATTTGCTAAATTTTGATAGACATTGTGATTATCTGCAAACAGTTAGAATATAAGAAAAAGCTAAATACTATTTATATGAATTTTTCATGAATATGCTTCAAAACTAGGGCTATTCCCTATGCTTTCTGGGTTATCAAATTGAGCATGGCTCAGTCCACTTAACGTTGCCTACAGCTAAAAAATGCACACCAACCTATATTTTTTTCTTTATTTTTTCTCATATTACACAATTATGAATGAAGCAACACACATTATTCAAAAAGTTAATTACTTTGATTTACCACCAGCGGACATCCTTAAATAACTGATTTTCTCGTGTAATGCAGACCTATCAATTTTAGAATCATGCATTCATTTTGTCAAAAAGTGGTGAAAACTGGGTACCAGTTAATTATAACCACAGAAAAAAATTAACATTTTTGACAAATCTCACACATTGGCACTGATTGGAGCTTTCAAAACTTGAGAGCTTCGGTGTAGGATCTGCCTGTCCAGCTATATTTACTAGTAGTGATCAGTTTAACTTTGTGTGGTATTTTACTGTTTTATTTACTGTTTTCATATTAAAGATTTTCTTTCGTTTAATAAAATATGTAGTTGTTTCTTTATTTTCTGTTGAAAGAAACTCTGCTTCACAAACCGGTCCAGATTCTGTAAACCATTATGGGTACTTTCCTCACTGGAAGAGGTTAGAGAATTTAAAAAAAAAACAAAAAAAACCAAACAAAAAACGACCGACCGACCCTGGAAAATTGAGCCCGTTACTGGAAACAAACACAATTCTTTTTTAGGCCTGATGGGGGTTCCGGGTGTTAAGAGGAATAGGACCTTACCCATGTGGTTTCTGGGTGTGAAAAGGAATAGGAACCAAATGTCGTGATAAGACTGAAATATAGTTGAAAGCGATGTAAAATCACAATCACGCACTCATGGGATGAAAATAAAGCTGAAATTTTCCAATCCAAAACATTTAGAAACATTTTTTTTTCTTGAAATATCAGCATGGCGATTAACTAATGGGACAACACAAATTTTTACTTACCAGTACCAATCTGGTGTGTAAATCAATTTTTCGATCACCATGCACAAAAGTGAATGAATTGAAATTTTATTCACCAAGGGCATCTTTTTGATCACCAGTGGTGAACTAAGAGCATTTTTTTTGAGCGCTGTAGTCTTCAAGAAATCTATACTTTTGAGGGTTTTGGATAAAAAAAAAAAAACAAAAAAAAAACCCAGCTTCATTTTACTGTCACAGGCAAAGGAGTTTTCCCCATGTAACAATCACATATATCTTCATTGCAGAATGTTGAAAAGTTTTGGTGTGACCCTGCGAACAGACCCAGTTGGGACAGAAGGACGGAAACACAATACGACACACTGACGAATAGACAGAGAGATGCAAACCGAGATGCTCTGCATTTGCAGGGGGCATAAAAACAAATAAGAGTTACCCCTATCATTTATATTATAATGTGGATGTTTAAACTGTACGTATCATATGGTAGAATATAATATGTTTTCCTGGATTTTTTAGCCATTACATCATTACGCCGTTCGATATATGTTACATGTACCATGCATGTGTATATATTCCAAAGAATGTAGACCACCTCCCCATGGACAGCTGAATCCATGTACCTGATTGTGCTTGAATGTATAAAGTCTGTCTGAAGGGGATAAACAACAAGTGTATACACTATTGGCATGATTTATTGGAAACATGACACATCCAGACTATACAGTGAATGTCAGAAGTTGAAAATGCATGTAGATGTATTCTACCGTAAACTTTCTAATAGTTTAATGACCAGGTACATGTATTAAAGTCGAACCTAAAGGGTCAATGAGTGATACCGTTTTAATAATACAATCAGATACCATACATGTACATGCATTAACCCCATCTGGACTAAGAGCAGGGTGTGGTGGGGGGGGGGAGGGTATGAAGTGAAACTGACAGCTGAAACTTTTGGATTTTCTTGAGCCTATTTGAATTCATAACCCTCTGAACAGAGGAACATGGGTATTCAAAATGGCAGACATGTGCATGGGGATCCAGAAAAGTGACCTTATCCAACTCCTAGCCATTGTCATCGAGGCTCGACCCCCTTTGAACATTGTTTAGGTTGTACTATAATGTATGGATATTAAAGTTCAAACATTATTTTCACAGCTAATCCTTTCTGAACGAACTTCAACATGTAACCCAAGATCTTGGGTCTTAGTTTTGAGAATTTCATGGATACATACATGTGAATTGCAATCATTGAATGTAGTAATAATGAACTGATTGGATTACCATAATTAGATCATTTACGGTAAACAGAAGATGCAGGGGTACAATGTAAATGCTATCTGTAGATTTCACAGTTAAGTCTGTTGCCATGATAGCCTGTATAAACCTTCCATCAATTTCTAGGATACTATGACATTTGCAGTTCCATCCAACATATCTTGTGCCAGGAGGCAAAAATAGCCGCTCATAAAGCATCTATAATATGTCTATAGGTATTCAGTGTTCAGGTTTGAAGTCTCCATCAGCTCAGATACAGCTGCCGTAATCTGTCTAATAATTCACTCCAGTTAATAGCCAGAAAGATGCCAGGGTGTCTTTTGGCATCCGGTTTTGAATTCTGGCACACCTAAGTTTAGCCCGTTTAACAGGGGAGAGATAGGAAGTAGACATCTTGTTGTCTGAGAAACAACTGAATAAAGTCTCCATCCAAGAGTCTCAAACCAAAATGTTTGGAAACCCCAGAGGCCTCTCTTGTTGAGACCATTGATCAGGGAGAGAACTACATGTACCTCTCTAAAATGGAGGTAAAAATGGTCATTTTTACTTAATAACTTTTGATTTATTCACAGTAAAATCTTCACGTGAGAGGCTTGCATACGGTTAATACCTCTAACAATTCAATCACAGGAAGTGAACTTTCCCACCATAAAATTTGGATCGATCAAATTTATTAGAACAGGAAGTTCACAAAATCATGCATATAATCTATTATTTCTTCATTATTTCAATGATTTCAGAGGGTGATCAAAGGACCTGGCACGGTTTAGTGATATTTTGGCCCCCATGAGGTGCGGTTTGGAGTGCCAAATGGAATATCACGTACGAAAGACGTTGTCATATGCTATTTTCTAGGCTCTTGGTTCTAGGGTTAAAGATTATACAGCATCTTGAAGTCGTGGATTTGTGCAAAATCATCAGTTTCGAGGTGAAAACAGTACCTTTTTCTCTCTGTAAACATATATGAAGAAGCCAGTTCAGAACCAAAACCGTTTTTGGGAAACGACAAACTATCGACAAGGTCAATATTTCGGAGTTAAGTTTATCTTGGTTCTCGACTGGCTTCAGGTGTTTACAGAGAGAAAAGTGTGCTGTTTTCACTTCAAAATACTGAATTTTGAACAAATCCACAACTTCAAGATGCTGGTATTAAAAAAATATTCACCCCCAGGGCCTGAAAAACACTCACTCCAATATACTTCAGGCTAACTGAGGAATTTCTTTCATATGTGATTTTTCATTTTGGCAACTCCAAACCAGACCTCATGGGGGCAAAAATCTCCAAAGCTGTGCCAGGTCCTTTAGCATGTTTAGGGAGCTTCTTGAAATTAGGGCATGCTAGGAACTGCCATAAGGCATTCCAAACAAAGAGTTGGAACTTCTAGGAACTCCACGTCTTACTTTTTGGAACTTGGCAGACAAAGGATGGCTTAAATTGCCATACCATGCAATGGCATGAGGGGACTGGTATATGCCATTCCAATTGGAACTCTAATCCATCCAGATAAAAACTGGGCATGGTGTATCCCATTTGGATAACCGGCATATGATGCCATTCCTATCAAGGAACTCATTCCCTAATTTCAAGAAGCTCCCTTATTAGAGTATAAATCCACCAATTGAATTCTGTCCTCAAAATTGGGCCGGGGTGATTGAATTTTGATGGATTGAAGTATCAGAAGGATTACATGCATCATAGTCTAATTTTTAAGGGAGTAGAGGACGTTCATTTCCCTGCTCTTATGGGGCTACAACATGGTGATTTGTCGGATTTTTCAAAACAAGCTGAATTTCTTAACAAAAGTACGCAGACATCTCAAAATGGAATAAAAATCAACAAAAGACACAACACAACCATTTATGCGTTCTACTGGTGGGTCGATAGTGTGATGGGACGGACCACAAAATTAGCATTTTAAATTCAACGGTTGGAGGGTGCAAAGTGCTCCATAGGGTAAAAATTATTCCTCCGGAATACCCCCAAATTCACTCCTATTCACTTTCAACAAAAAGAAAACTTCTGAATGGCTAATAATTGGAACTTCAATAATATTCTCCACACCCACCCCGATTCCCCACCCCACCCCCTCCTGGAAATAGGACTGAAAAGGCTCAGTTTATCTGTTATACCGCTAATATTTTCTAAGAAAGTATGGTGTCCCCCTGTTTTTATTACATATTTAACAAGCACTAGATGTGTTTAGTATTATATAGCAAAATGGGAAAAATTTGACCTTGGGAAGTTTGATTTATTGAGCATCAAAGAAGAAAAAATCCAAATTTCCCTATGTATTCAGTGTTATGGCTTTTAAGTGGTATACATGCTTTTGGCTACCATATTTTTTTAACGAGTATGGTGACCCCCTATTTTTTTTCCATGGATCATCTTCTCCTAACCTGATGAAAAAATCCTGAAATTTAAAAAAAAATTCAACCTCTAGAAATGAACGTCCTCTACTCCCTTAATAGAGATATATAATTATACAAATTACACACACATGTAGATAGACAACAATTTAGTTTTTTACGCAGATATGCAGATATATATGTTCATGGAGAATGTCTCTTTAGGTAATCCTCTAATAATTCAATTCCCCTATCAAAATTCAATCACCCTAGCCCAATTTTGGGGACAAAATTCAATCTGTGTTTATATTAAATTTGATCACCCTCTAAAATCATTAAAAGAACAAAGAAATAATGGATTATCTGCATGTTATTGAATCATTTCATCAACTTCCTGTTCTAATAAATTTGATCACACCCAGGGTTTATGGTTGGAATTCACTTCCTGTGATTAAATTATTACAGTGATTATCATAGTTCGATAAATTCTTGACCTTATAGGCAAAAAAATAAATAAAATAAAATAAATTATAGAGGTGGTTCTCTGTAGGTTAGAATACACTATTGATTATCCCTTTACATCCCAGGTTAAACATGAAAGTTTTGGAAAACTGACCATGTACTTTAGCCTGGAACAACATACTATTGTTGATTACCACTCCTCCCACTCTACATGAAATGTACCAAACCACACACCAATCCAAATGATTTTTGAGAATGTAAACTTTGTTCTGAGATGACAACTTTTCAGCCGTATGAGCTGGTCACGTGGGTATCATCGTTTGATTGTGTCCTGTACAGAACATAGGGTCCCGACTGTCACAATTTTTTGGGGGAATAAATCATGACTTACTAAGTAAGTGGAACACAATAAAAGTTAGCTATGATATTATTCAACAACAACACAACTGAGCATTTAATACAGGATATGTTTATCACAATCATCGACCTTTGGCTGAAGCGATATCATTTAGTGTATTTTAACCTCTAACAGGATAAAAGGCATGGACAACATTATGTAAACTTGGACTAGGAAACTTTTGTATTGTGTGGTCTGATACGTATACACCAGCCCAAAGTGCTCAAGTGATTAGAGACTTTACAGCACATGTAGACTGGAGTTGCAGGGCTATAATGTTCTGTACCTAATTGCCCAGCACATGGACCAATGCAGTGATAGATTTATCAGGTCTACCCTCTATCTCTCTGATATACAAATTGAATGACAGGAAACAGACACTGATATATGGGATTGTGTATTTGCAGAAGTACTTAAAAAAATACATCCATAGATTTGGTCTCCAGTAAAATGACTTCCTAGCTGTACATGAACAGGGTAAAGCAGAAAATTTTGCAGCTAATAAATCAGACAGACCATCCTGACCTTAGACATGTTAAACCAATTTACAGGCAAACAGGGCAATTTGCTACCCACCCTGAATAGATGGTGCTGACCAAAGTAGTTGATGGGTTTTGGTTAACTGAAAAACAATAATAATTCAAGAAAAGTGGCAAAATTGCTGTTTCTGTTTACTTTCATAAAACACATTGCCAATAACAAGCGGTCTGAGAACCGAAACATCTCACCTTTTGTGGTGATCTGCTGAAGCTGCAGCAGTATTGAAAGCATACATGTACAGCAAACTTTCTAAGATGAGCAAATTAACGAAGTTCAGGGACACACTTTGGTAAAGTAATTATCAGATCGCTGGTTCTCCCAGAAGATAAAAGTGTTGTTCTTCCAGGAGTTTAACTTTGTTTTTAAGCATTTTCCAAGACTTTCCAATTAAATTCCAGGAGTTTTAAAGATTTTCCATCAGGCATATAAATCCTGATGATTATTTTATGTTACAAATTTTAGCACATCCTCAAATCATACGAAACATGTGTAGCAAGTCTCAAAATCATCCAATGAAAGCTGTCAACTTCAGCAAACTTTTCATGTATGTACAGGTGTACATGTATCCACAGTATCATTGGCAAATTCCTGTGAGTGAGTGAGTCCATCCGAATCCTTTCGTCGACAAAATAAGGAGAACTGTTGACATTAGAACCTTGATTTTTTGCGCGAAGGTGCATTAGGGGATTTTTACCAGCAAGTTCTGAGCTGACCTACTTTTGATGAAAATTTCTGGTGATTTTGATGAAAACCACTGGTGATTCTGACTTGGGCTGTGCCCATCTCAGTATAGGCAGGATTTCAACTTGGGGCGGGGGGATTTCCAAGAGTTCAGTGCATGTCGGAGTCCTAATGACTACCCTACTTCGTAGGTCCTGTGACATTAGTCACACTGCCATGTTACTAAATCAAAACCCCCGTAATTCGTACAAAAAATCTCATAAATAGCACAGGACATTCTTTAATTACATGAAACTTGTGCACCAAGAGACATCTGACAACTTCGGTAAACTTTCTATGTACACATTTGCAAAACAAAAAACCTTTTCAATTTCCATAATTTGGACAAAAAATAATATTTGATCTCATAACTATCACAGGTACATCCTCTATATCATATTATAAAGATCTATACATGTGTACCAAGATTCATAATCATCCAGTGACAGCCGACAACTGCAGCATGTACACTTAAACTTTTGCTATACCACAAAAATGTCAGATTTTAACATTGGACCACCTCCTAGAATCCCCTGGGGTAATGCTATAACTGCACCTCCCTCCCTCATAGTAGAATACCCACTTCCCATATTATTTGAATTTTTGTCTGAAATTTTGTTTTTAATTTTCTTCTGAATTTTGTTAAACCAAAAAACCTATCATTTCCAGGCAGGGGACACTGACAACCTCTCTCCTCCTCTCACAATATCTCTGAGATAAAAGGCAAGATAAAAATGAATTTGTGGAGAGGGGGAGGGGGCCATCTGTGAATGAATGAAACTAAGGCATGCATACATGTATATGGTGGAAACGGAAGTGATAAGAAAGTGTCCAGTTTTCAGTAGCTGCAAAGGTGTATGGTGATGATTGGCTATCTTTAGGCTGAAATTGGTGTACTTGGTGGATTGTTTAGCATTGATGAAATCACTAACACAGATAAGTTTGTTGGTATTAAGAGGTAAGAAATCAGCAGACTGTGTCTTCAAATATTCCTTATAAAACGATTAAAAAACTGTGTGGAACACCCAAATTTTATATTGGATATCTCATTATCTGGAACCTATGTTAAATTGAGAATCTTTAAACTGAATACGAAGAAAATGACATCATCATCATCCCCGATCCCTGGTACACATGTAATTTGCACCAAATGACACAAATGATTTAGACATCAGACAAGCAGATTTGCACCGAAAGACATCTGAGCACTTGGATCCCTGGGTATTAAAGAGCTAATTCACTCATTTGAAAATAACATTAAATAATACTGGACAGTTGAGCTGTAAATTGAAAATTTTCCCACCGATCATTGTTACAATATATATGCATATTTAAAATGAGAGCAGTAGCCCATTAAAGACCATGGTGGTCAGTCCCATGTTATCTATGAGCTTATGACATAATGAGCATGCAGTGTCCTCACCTGATTGTGTTGGTCAACGCTTCAGATCTGGCAATTTCACGAGAGTTACCGAGGATGGGTATGTAAGGACGTCCGGGGATCTGGCAGGGAGAGCAGGGTGCAATTAGTACCAACAAAGGAAAAGTAAAATATGGGGAGAAATATTAAGAGTCAGTCATTGAAGTAAGGTATAAAACTAGCTCAAAACAAAGAAAAACAGGAAAAATGAATTTAAAAAAAAAGGAAAAAAAGAAAAAAGAAAAAAAGAGAGCAGGTGTTTACAATTTTGGGGTCTCTCAAGGGAGCTTCTTCAAATTGGGGCATGCTAGGAACTGGCAAGGCATTCCAAACAGAGTGGCATGGTGCGCCGGGTCGGAACTCCTACGAACTTCATGGCACACTTTCTGGAACTTCGCAGACAAAAAAAGGCTTATAAATGCAATGGCATGGAGGGAATGGCATATGCCATTCCAATTGGAACTCCTCTCCATCCAGTTTAGAACACCAAACTGGGCATGGTGTATCCCATTTGGATAAGTGGCATACGTGTATGTGCCATTCCTACGAAGGAACTCATGCCCTAATTTCAAGAAGCTCTCTAATCCAAAACACTGGGGCACTTCCCCCACATACAGGACATTCACTACTTGAGACTAAAACTGGTACAACATATGACACCAGGAAGTTGAAATTCCTTACATCGAATATTTGAGTCACCCTACCATTATGGGTGAATGAAATCTCATCAACATACTCTGGTGATGTGAAGGGGGGGAGGGGGGCATAATCCATTTTCCACCATTTTTTCCCCCTTCAAATTCCTGCCCTTATTTTACCATCAATCAGAGGAACTTCTTGTGTAGTGATCAACACAATCACTTAGCTGGGTTTATCATTAATTATGTTAATTACTCCATCATGTGATCATTCTCAATACTGCAACACAAGGGAATTTATTCAGCTTTAATTTTGTTCCACAAACCCATACATGTACATGTATTTGCTATGTTATGCCATTTTATATATAATAAACAGTCAGAGACCCACTTGTACAAGTGATCACTTTTATCACCTCTTCAGTTCAAGTGGTTTTATCAGGATTTCATTTTTTTTTCTGAACACAAGCTCCATGCCATTTTACTACATATGAATTGAAAAGATATACATGTATTTCTCTGTTCTTAAAAGATATTGGCAGTACACTCCAGAAAAACGACTCCATGGGTTGTACGGCTCTATCCGGCAACAAAACAACCCCTTCCTCTGTCCACTGCTTTTATCAAGTTTGGCAAATAGTTTCATATTGCCGTGAAGAGCTGATCCGTCTGCAATCAGTCTTTAAACAAGAATGGCCAGTCGAATTTCTCCTGTGTACTGACATTATCTTCATACGGATCACATGATCCGCATGATACGTTGCCACTCAAATAACACGTACAAATATAATGGAGGCGAAATTCAACCGGCCATTGATTTTTGAAGACTGATCGCAGATGCATCATGATGTTCATGTGATCACTTGGGTGTCCTCGGACTAGTAAACATGATCTTAAAACATATTTTTAAGAAGACAGATTTTTCACCCCATGACGAATATACTGTATTTATTAAATCACGCAGTGTTTACAGAATCCATTCAGGTAAATGCAATTAAAATGAAAGAGAAAAGGCTCATTAAAATTAATAGTTCATTTATCATCACTGCCCGCCCCCCAATTTTTCCCTCGCCCGAAAGATTCATTGTATTCATTATTTTTGTTCAGCAGTGTCTACATGGTCCAAGACAAAAACCATTTCAGCAAAATGTGCTGTCAAGCATGGAATATGCCCCATTTCACACGCTTCGCCCGATAAAGTGACAACCGTTCTTATATAACCACATGATGCTCACAGGGTTAAGGAGGTAATATGAAGAGGTATGTTTTTTGTAGGACATGTAGGAAGGAAAAAATATATTTCAATATGCAAAATAAGATCAAAATTGAAAAGTTGTTTGTTTGGGGTAACATAACCTTGCTACAAACCATGCATCGGTAAGACGATTTTTATTTATATTCTTTCATTTATTTTATTTTTTTTCATTTGAACATTTTCATGATCACATGTCCTGGCGACAATATTGCTTCATGACAGTAAAGACAGATGTGACAAACAGTGAATACGAAGCTGCGCATCTGAAAACCCCTCGGCTCTGGGCGCCAGCCATTCATAATGTATTCAATTTGAAGCAAGACTTCAGGAACACCAAGCAGTCAAGTGACAAATATACAGATTATGAAAAAATTTGCCATTAGAAATGGCCTCTAAGGCTTATGTCCAATCAGAGAAGTCGGTATTCATTACATAAGTCTGTTGATGCATCGATGATGTATACCAAATTTTGTCATAGAGCATTTGAAAATTATCAGAGATAGAGATCATTAATGATTTCGCATAAATTAAAGATGGCCGCCCATCCCTCCCACCACTCAGAGAAACTGATGTGGTTATTCATTGCAAGTGTCTTGATACATGGATGCTGTATACCAAGTTTCATATAGAACACTGAAATGGTATCAAAGATATACATCATCAAAGATTTTGCATAAATTAAAGATGGCCACCAAGGTTTCGGCCCAATCAGAAACACCAGAACTGCCATTTATCGTAAGTCTATTGATGCATCGATGATATATGCCAAATTTTACATCGAGCACTCGAACGGTATCAGAGATAGAGATCATTAATGATTTCGCATAAATTAAAGATGGCCGCCCATCCTTCCTGTCACTCAGAGGAACTGATGTGGTTATACATTGCAGGTCTCTTGATACATCGATGCTGTATACCAAGTTCATATAGAACACTGAAATGGTATCAAAGATATACATCATCAAAGATTTTGCATAAATTAAAGATGGCCACCAAGGTTTCCGCCCAATCAGAAACACCAGAACTGCCATTTATCGTAAGTCTATTGATGCATCGATGATATATGCCAAATTTTACATCGAGCACTCGAACGGTATCAGAGATAGAGATCATTAATGATTTCGCATAAATTAAAGATGGCCGCCCATCCTTCCTGCCACTCAGAGGAACTGATGTGGTTATACATTGCAGGTCTCTTGATACATCGATGCTGTATACCAAGTTTCGTATAGAACACTTGAATGGTATCAAAGATATATATCATTAAAGATTTTGCATAAATTAAAGATGGCCGCCAAGGTTTCCACCGAATCAGGGAAACTGGTTTGGTCATTCCTTTGAAGTTTCTTGATGCATCGATCATCTATACCAAGTTCACACACGGAACAGTGAAATGGTACCTAAGATACACAAGATTAATGATTTCGCATAAATTAAATATGGCCGCCAAAGTTTCCAACCAATCAGGTCCAGATTCAATAGGGTTCTGGGTCATGAGCATGGATGTGCAGTACAAGTTTGGTGTGCCTAGGGTAAGTCATTCTAAAGATATCTTGGTAACGAGAAAGCGGTGATGGTTTCGCATAAATTAAAGATGGCCGCCAAAGTTTCCAACCAATCAGGTCCAGATTCAATAGGGTTCTGCGTCACGCGCATACGGATGTGCACTACAAGTTTGGTGTGCCTAGGGTAAGTCGTTCTGAAGATATCTTGGTAACGAGAAAGGTGTGACGGACGGACGGACAGACGTACATGACGACGACAATACCCTTCGGCCAAATTTTGGCCGAGGGGTAAAAACTGGCCATTCCTTCTTTACACACCAGTCAGGCCTTGCTTTTCGTCGAAATTCACGGGTATCCAAACGGATACCCGCAATTTCAGTTTATGGGTATCTACCAGTATCCACTGAAGTGACGAAAAATTGAAGTGTGGAGATTAAAGTGGAATAAACATTTATGTACTCTTTTCATGTTTACTGTTGTTAATAGGATAATTGATTCTCACATCATGTTGTTCCCCACCGCTGTGTAGCCATTCGATTCACTGAGCTGATATTTGACCGTTCAATCAACTGTCAATTTTACTGTGATAGGATGAGTGGATAAACTTTCTCTTGAGCAACCACAATAACATGCAGCATGATTTATGAAATTGTGTCAAGGATTGTCTCCTTGAATTAATTTAATTTGGAGCTGTAATTTGGAGTCACTTGAAAATTTTCGATTTATGGTTATGGACCTTGATTATATTCTCATTATGGACTAAAAATAGCTCTGTCTCTCACTATGAATGTCACGGGTCACCAGCTCAGCTTCCGACTTCATTCATTACGAATGTTTATACTTAAGTGCTGCATATATAGTAATACCATCTTCATGACACCTAGCATATAACTTAAATATGTTGATGAATTGAACAAACACACAATATGAACTTAAAATTGAGTGATGTAAGTCAAGAAATTACGAACAATTCCAATGAACACACATTTAAGAAGTTCACCACAGCACTAACTTCAGGGATTATAATGAGTTAATTTCGTGTTTTCGTCGTTCTGTTTGAAGACAAAACGATCCTTTACATTATCTGGCCATCCGTTGTAAGTCTGTACAGATATTGTCTTTCCTTTCGACATTTTCAAGCAGATTGGAATCCAGCCCTCTCGTGTCGTCCATGTTTACCATTTGTAAACATCGACCATAACACGATAGTTTCTGCAATTGCATTCTCCTATGCACGGTTGTTTGTGTAAATGCCCGTAGCTACAGATGATACGACGAAAATCGCCCAGTACAAGAGAATGCACGCAGCTGCCATAATTCGTCGCCCACTTAGACGTCGTAAAAATATGAACTTCCGCCATTTGTAAAGCCTGCGGTCGATGATTTCTAGGTAAACTATCGTTTATTAAAGCCGAATATGGTTTTTTTGATAGACAAAATTTTCCCCCCGACATTATTTTACGGGTATCCAAACAGATTCCTGTGAAGCGAATGAACGGGTATCTCCACAAGTATCGGATACCCGGATACCAGTCGAAACGCAAGGCCTGCCAGTCATGCCTATAGTGTCCCGATTTACATATATAATTTCAATATACATGTAAGACAGTTTCAGAAATACCTGAGATTTCTCAGTTGAATAAAAAAATAATAACAAGTGTTCTGAGAACCCCAACATCTTGCCTTGCGGGGTCATCCGCCGAAGGTGCAGCTGTATTGAAAGCATACATGTAAAGCAAACAATAAGGTCTGGAATAGGAGATGTGGTACAGACAATAATGTCTGGAATAGATTATCTAGTACAGACAATAACATCAGTCCCATGTGGGATTACAACCCGATAGGTCAATACCATGTAGGATGGATAGGTCAGTGCCGTAGGATTACTGCTGCATAGGGCAGTCCAGTGTGAGATTACTGCTGGATAGGTCAGTCCTGTGTAGGATTACCACTGGATGGACCAGTTCCGTGTGTTATTACTGATGGATAGACCAGTCCCCTCTGGATTACTGCTGGATAGCCCAGTCCCAAGTGGGATTACTGCTGGATAATCCAGTCCCATGTGGGATTACTGCTGGATAGGCCAGTCCTGTCTGGGATTACTGCTGGATAGATGAGTCTCGTATGGGATTAATGCTGGATAGGACAGTCCTGTGTGGGATTACTGCTGCATAGGGAGTCCAGTGTGGGATTACTGCTGCATACGGCAATCCTGTGTGGGATTATGGTTGGGGAGGCCAGTCCCATGTGGGATTACTGCTGGATAGGCTGAACCTGTGTGGGATTACAGTGGGATAGGTCAGTCCCATGTAGGATTATAGCTGGATAGGTCAGTACCATGTGGGATTACTGCTGTATATTGCAGTCTAGTGTCATATTACTTCTGGATAGATCAGTCCTGTGTGAGATTACTGCTGCATAGGCCAGTCCCGTGTGGAATTACTGCTGGATAGGCCAGTCCTATGTGGGATCACTGCTGGATAGGCCAGTCCGGTCTGGGATTACTGCTGGATAGGTCAGTCCCGTGTGGCATTACTGCTGGATAGGCCAGTGCCATTTGCGATTACTGCTGGATAGGTCAGTCCTGTGTGAGATTACTGCTGGATAGGCCAGTCCCAAATGGGATTACTGCTGGATAGTTGAGTTCCATATGTGATTACTGCTGGATAGGTCAGTCCTGTGTGGCATTACTGCTGAATAGGCCAGTGCCATTTGGGAATACTGCTGGATAGGTCAGTCACGTGTGGGATTACTGCGGTAGAACTGTGACATAGGAAAATATGAAACATGTCCACCAAGTTTTATAATCATCCCACAAAAGGTTCAACAAACTTTCCATGTACAGATCTACATGTAAATTTTTGCCCAACAAAAACCGTATCAATGGAAACATACAAAGTCTAAACTGCAATAATTACGACAAAAATTCATATTTAATGTCATATTTCTTAAATAGCACATGCACATCCTCAAATCACATTGAACTTGGCTAGCAAGTGTCAAACTCATCCAATGAAAGCTGATGGTAACGTTAAAGACAAATTCTTTTCCAGATTTGAAACTTTAATCTTTTAAAGCAGTTATCTTTGCCAAAATAGACATTTTACAATAGAGAAAAACTATAAAATGTTTAATCATCTGGCATTTCCAGCAAATCTCTGGCTGTAAAATGTAAATTTAACAAAATGAAAAAAAAAATTGTCTTTATCGTTATTTGTACATGTACATTTTCATGAAAATGGATATACTCTGATAGTCCATTTTCCAATTCCCTGATATGAACCTGCATGTGCACAGACATAACAGAGAGAAGACAGGACAGACCAACCAGTGAGGTTCACCATGTGTTCACCTGGCATGTATAACCCGACACATTGCTAATTTGTGGATAACAACTTCGTTTATCCCTCTGGTGCTGACGTTTCATTGGAGGTACTTCCAACAATCTAAAAGCTGATGTTCACAACAGCTTGAAGTCCCCAATTACATACACCAAGATTGGAGGTACTTTCAACAATATCAAAGCTGATGTTCAGAACAGCTTGAAGTCCCCAATTGCATGTACCAATATTAAGGGTATATACTTCAAATCTACTTCTGAATCTTTTTCTTCTCCCAAACTGAACCTTCACACTAAAGAATATTGAAATACCTGGAAAAACTATTTGATGAAACCAGTGTTACTGAACATAAGGACTCAAAATAGCACTAAACCTAATACAAAGACAAGCCCCTTAGAAACAGACAGCCCCTGACACGCCGTTCTGGTGTCTGTGAGGTCCTGAAGAGCCCGATATCAAAACTGGAACAGAAACAACTTTGGGAAATTTGAGGGCAAGGCCAATTTGGTGGAATTAAGAGCACTAAGGCCTGGCTGGCATAAAATTACTTGGAAATTAGCAGCGGGCACCAAGGCCAGTAGATAGGGCACCCAAGGCAATGGCCATGGTTAAATTCAAGGCCTGCCCTTGACTTCTACACAAAATAGGATGAGGCCTGCCACCCTGTTTCCTGATACACATTTCCGCAAGTCAATTGTTACAGACATAGGTTTTCCAGACCAGTCACAGTTCTGCTAGATTTTTCTGCACAGCTCTGTGCAATTAGATTAGGGAAGAGAACAAAGACAGGAAATAAAATAGTCCAATGGTCTCCAATACCCCTCGGCTATCAGTTATTGTCTACACTACATGTAGGCAATCATGTATTTTTATGAGACATGAGACGAATGAGACATGATGTTAATTTAGGATTAATTATAAGCTGCAGTAAGTAGACCAGTAAAGGTAGTCATTGATTCTCTGCTAATCCCACATGCAGGGTTCAGACTATTATGATTACAGTCAGGTACATGTATAAGTCAGTCACTAAGGGATAATTGGTAATTAAGGATAATATACTCAGAATAATATAGCAAGAGTGTATGAGGATCTACATATAAGTTAAAATATTAGCTACCATACATATAAAGTTAAAATAGGAGCTAATTTGAGCTTATCCATAAAGTAGGAGAGAGAGAGAGAATTAAGGTAGCCTAAAATAGACTTCTATATGCCTATCAAATACAAAAAATACATAAGCTAGTCTCTCATGAAAACACAACAAGGATAATTATTTGAAAACAGCCTTAAAAAAAAATTGGTATAAAAATGTAAACGTTTGGTACATGAAAATGTGCATGTATATGACACTTTTATTCCATATCTTTCCATCTGTTCGTAGAATTTCCTTCATTTTTCCAAGCTATTGTTTCCCATGAAGACCCGGCCTAAATCGGTTTTCCTGATTAAGTTTTGACTCCAAATAGAGAGCTGGTATCAGATTTATGGGTAAATTTATGGATACACGGATACCCATCGGAAAGCAAGGCCTAGAGTGATGGACACCAATCAGAGAAATTTTCTCATCTGTGAAGCAGAATCTGACACAAATTACATGTGATTCGAGAATCTGAGAGACCCATGACCTACTTTTCTGAGCGGTGAGAGAAATGGTCTCAGAAAGAGGCTATAGATTATCCAGGCAGCCAAGAATATGATGATCGCCGTGGCCAACGAGATGTTCTGAAGGCTGGCGTAGATCCCGATAAGGTGGTCCATCACACTTCCTCCAATGTTACCCGCCACTGCAAATACACGAAAAAACGATGATAAATGAACACGTTTTTGGGTTCCAAGGGTACCTAAAGTTCCCCTGAGCATGAAGTTCAGTACGATTGTTACAATTGCATCCATAAAACTACTTGTTCAATAACATTTTAAGGTTAACTGCGAAGGTTTTTCTATTGACATTTACATGCCAAATTCTTTAAGAGAGGAACCTACCTGGAAAGTTTTAGTTTTGGGGGAATACTTCACACTGTAATTTGTGAAAACAGAACTGCTGTCTATTCTAAAATCAGCATCAATATGAAACCCTACATGTATCAATCCCCCATGTGTGCCAGGTTGGTGCTGTTAAGGAGAGTGATCACTCTCGCAGCGACACTCTCCATCACTCTCAACTCCATCACTCTCAACTCCATCACTCTCACTCTCCATCACTCTCAACTCCATCACTCTCAACTCCATCAGTCATCACTCTCCATCACTCTCACTCTCCATCACTCAACTCCATCACTCTCAACTCCATCACTCTCAACTCCATCACTCTCAACTCCATCACTCTTACTCTCCATCACTCAACTCCATCATTCTCACTCTCCATCACTCTCAACTCCATCACTCTCACTCTCCATCACTCTCAACTCCATCACTCTCAACTCCATCACTCTCACTCTCCATCATTCTCTCTCCATCAGTCATCACTCTCGCTCTCTATCACTCTCAACTCCATCACTCTCAACTCCATCACTCTCAACTCCATCACTCTCAACTCCATCACTCTCAACTCCATCACTCTCAACTCCATCACTCTCAACTCCTAAATTTTCCTCCAGGAGAGCTTTTGATCACTCTCCTCAAACTTGCCAATGCAATGAAGAGTCATATTGGAGAGAGTAATCACTCTTCTTACATGAACGCAGAAAAGAATCCAAGAGAAGGATTAACAGCTCTCGATCCAGGAGAGCGATTAACAGCTCTCATAGATTTGACTAACATGACAGACTGGATCATGACACCATTGTGCTCTCATGACAGTGTGGTGAGTACAGGTGCACACAAACATTCCCACCAATGTTGTGTTTCCTGGGTTATACATGTACATGTAAGTACAAGCCCGTTGGCTGGTTTGGCAACGGGGGAGGTTCGGTAGTCTAGAGAATATTGCGGAACTCCTAATGCGAGCGCCGCTAGTCCGGGGGCATGCCCCCCCAGGGTATCCAGGAATTTGAAGTAGTGTCGTTATTTGAAAAAAATAGGCCCCTTGAAGCTCTGGGGTCTTAGATGCTCTCAGGAGCATTCGAGCCCATTTCTGGCTATTTACATGTCTTGTCAGATACCTGTAGATAATGAACAATTTACTTCTTTTTTTCCAAATTTTCACCATATTCAGGCTGATCTTGCTTGTGTTTCAAAATGACAAAGTTGAGCAGGGACTTGCTGCATGAATTTCCAGATCATTTACTTCCACGTGCTGTCAGATTGATACTATACCATGATGTCAACTTTGACTAAACTAATAACAACCAACCTTTTTGCTGATTAGACTAGGGCTCAGGGGCCGCCTAGGCGCCGAGGAAGTCTGGGACCCTTGATGCTCTTAGAAGCATTCTAACCGATTCCTGGCTGCACATGTCTTGTCGATCAGACAAGCATATCATGCACATTTTACTGCTTGTTTAATCTGATCATCTGCTTTTAAAATTATTTACAGCTGCTGCTTTCAAAATTTCTATTGAATAGATTCCTCTGTACAGTATTTTTATAACATGCTGTACATGTATATCATTCGAAGCTAATTCTCTTCCCACCTCGACGGGTTGAACATAATTTGTGCCAGCTTCGATGCCTGCATCATTTTCCATGTCGTGTTCAACATCTGCTTGACCTGTGTTTTCAATACCGGCAGCACAGCATCGAACAAAGAGAACGTCGACTTTGTGGCAGTCAGACCCTTCATCTTCCTTTAGTTTTTTTTTCAAATGTCCAGCCAACACACCGCATCCTCTTGTGCGGCCGCTACCCTTCGTATTTCCCCCAGACCGACCATTCTGTCCCACCATGACGGCTTGTCATTGCAGATACGCGTTGCAGATATTACAACGCGAGAACGCACACGCTGCCTAGCTCTCCAGACACTCACAGACGTACACATTTCCGACTTCATTCATAGTATAGACCTCTGCCTGGAGAACGAAAACTATTGCGCCCCTAGTGGCCAAGCTTATCAACGGATAGATGCATAGTTGTGTCCCTTGCCATAAGTTTTGTCTAACGCGAGTTGACACACACTCGTCCAGGTTTACGGCTTTCAAACATCGTAAAAAAACATCATTTGATTTTTGAAAAAAATCATTTGATATTTTGCAAAAACATATTCATTTTTAATTCATTTGATTTTGTACCTGTGTCCGTTTTACGGACGCTGTGAGACCCTAGATCTAACCCTGCCCCCCCCCCCCCCGGAATATTTTTGAAAATTTAGATGCCATATGACGCGTTCTGGCGCATTTTGACAGCATATTTTCGACATCCGCCAACTGCATTTTTTCAACCGATAAATTCAGTAGGACTCGTTGTGTGAATGATAATCTTGTAGACTGGGTGATGGTTAATATTCAACCATGGGAAACCCCCTTTGATCAAGATTATTATCATTAACTCCTCACTCCGGTGTGCCGCCATGAGACACCCCCGCCCCCTCCCTCCTCATTTTTTTCTGCTTATAGCCCACTCCCATATATATATATAGTGGACCATTTTCTTATGATTCCCCCCAAACACTCCTCTATTTTTTTTGTCTCGCCTAACATACTGAGGTTTTTACTGTACGCCCCCTTCCGCTCCCCCTTTCACATTCTTGTAGCTTTTCACGCTAATCACTGAACATTAAATTGCGTTAATAGCAATATTTTTACGCTAATCACTGAATATTAAATTGCGTAATTGATCATACGAACCTGAATAATTGTTTCCAGCGAGCTGTGAGGATTGTACATGTAGCATAACTGGACTATCTACACTCTCAGAAATATTCAGGGAATAATCCTGAATAGATCACGCTGCACATCCACAACTTAATTACAGGGATTTTACCTGAAATCCAGTGATAATTTCCTGAATTTCAGACAGAAGATCCCTGAATGAGAGGATTTTCACTGAAATTCAGGCAAATTTACCACCCTGATTAGGGGTCACGTCCAATCGATCGAGACGGTTTCTCGATAACCGAGTAATACCGATAAATATCTCGTCTCGAAGGGTCCCGGTTTATCTCTATCGATTGTTGTCCCGGTTTGCTCCCGGTTTTCTCTCGAAGCACAAGCCCATCTCGATCCACCTCAAAATAAATAGAATTGTTTCGAGAATGGAATCGAGATGCCTTCAAATGGTTTGAACCATTCAGATGGCGTATGCTCGTAATATATGTAGTTCTCTGTAGTAGCGAAATTAATCTCGGCGAATACATATGCATTAAAAGACGCATAATAAATTAGATTGAAAATGAATAATTTAATATTATTTTGTAAGTCTGTCTAGATATCTGGAGTCGCATGGTCTGCATGGGAAGAAACTTATTTCGAACCTACTTTTAGAATTTGAATCACTTTATGGGATACGTCCAGGAACTGTGCATTGAAATAAATTCTGCAAGTCAAATAATTACACAGGTTCTTCTGAAAGTATATTGATAAAATTTATTTGATATCAGTTTGACTTGACGCTTCGTTAGAGATTGCTCCGTTATTCAGACAAATAGTGACATTGAAGACCACATGATCGACTGGTAATTCACTTGAAAGCGGAGAATTTTAACAAACGCTTGATCAAAGTTTTTGAGCACTCCCTGTCAGTCGTTCTCATGGACAAAGCAGTACCGCTGATAGTAGAACATGTGTGACCGTATATCCAAAATGTCACTGCGCCCTGAATTGGGTGTTATTACTTTCATCATTTGATTAATTTGCTAGACGCAGGAAATCAGCAACAAATAATAGAATATGGGCATACTATTAAGCCACGCATGCTAACAATGTTATTTCAGTTTTTTCTTCCAAAGAAATTAACTCCTCCACCCCCTCCCCTTTGTTATTGTTTGAAACCGACGGTTTTTCACAGACCGACTGTGGTGTGACTTGTGAATTATTTACACCTCCAATTCCGATTGTCAATATTGCCGCTAGCCTCTTCTAGGCAGTCTTATATGAGCTATAAACTTTATTGATATAATCTCTTTGTTTGAACTTGTTATGATTTGATAAATTTGGCAGATAATTCGTCTACGGGAAGTTCATGTCGAGTTAATTTGAAAACAGTCGGGCCTAAGAAGGAAATAAATACAATAATATAGATTCATGGAAAAGAAAATACGAAGCTGCGCATCTGAAAACCCCTCGGCTCTGGGTGCCAGCCATTCATAATGTATTCAATTTGAAGCAAGACTTCAGGAACACCAAGCAGTCAAGTGACAAATATACAGATTATGAAAAAATTTGCCATTAGAAATGGCCTCTAAGGTTTATGTCCAATCAGAGAAGTCGGTATTCATTACATAAGTCTGTTGATGCATCGATGATGTATACCAAATTTTGTCATAGAGCATTTGAAAATTATCAGAGATAGAGATCATTAATGATTTCGCATAAATTAAAGATGGCCGCCCATCCTTCCCACCACTCAGAGAAACTGATGTGGTTATTCATTGCAAGTGTCTTGATACATGGATGCTGTATACCAAGAACACTGAAATGGTATCAAAGATATACTTCATCAAAGATTTTGCATAAATTAAAGATGGCCACCAAGGTTTCCGCCCAATCAGAAACACCAGAACTGCCATTTATCGTAAGTCTATTGATGCATCGATGATATATGCCAAATTTTACATCGAGCACTCGAACGGTATCAGAGATAGAGATCATTAATGATTTCGCATAAATTAAAGATGGCCGCCCATCCTTCCTGCCACTCAGAGGAACTGATGTGGTTATACATTGCAGGTCTCTTGATACATCGATGCTGTATACCAAGTTTCGTATAGAACACTTGAATGGTATCAAAGATATATATCATTAAAGATTTTGCATAAATTAAAGATGGCCGCCAAGGTTTCCACCGAATCAGGGAAACTGGTTTGGTCATTCCTTTGAAGTTTCTTGATGCATCGATGATCTATACCAAGTTCACACACGGAACAGTGAAATGGTACCTAAGATACACAAGATTAATGATTTCGCATAAATTAAATATGGCCGCCAAAGTTTCCAACCAATCAGGTCCAGATTCAATAGGGTTCTGGGTCATGAGCATATGGATGTGCAGTGCAAGTTTGGTGTGCCTAGGGTAAGTCGTTCTAAAGATATCTTGGTAACGAGAAAGCTGTGATGGTTTCGCATAAATTAAAGATGGCCGCCAAAGTTTCCAACCAATCAGGTCCAGATTCAATAGGGTTCTGGGTCATGAGCATACGGATGTGCACTGCAAGTTTGGTGTGCCTAGGGTAAGTCGTTCTGAAGATATCTTGGTAACGAGAAAGGTGTGACGGACGGACGGACAGACGGACATGACGACGACAATACCCTTCGGCCAAATTTTGGCCGAGGGGTAAAAAACGTTAAAACTCACAATTCCAGCTAATAGCCTAGCGTCCGTCTGACAATTCTTAGAGGTTAATAGCGGAGTGAAATAAACATCACTACAAAGCCAGACTGAGTTGAATTTGAAATCGACGCCTCAAATTAGTACCCGACATGAAATCGATTGCTTCACACAGTGAAACTAACAACGTGCTCCGCCTATGGCCGACATATATACAAACCACTCTTTAAGCGGAAGGTGTAGAATTCATATTATTTTCTACGATTCGGAATCAACAGTTAATTTATGAAGGAAGGTGCACCTGTCGTTGTCATTAACATAACTGACAGGTCGATTTCTTTCCAAAATCGGGCGTAGTTCATGTCTTATTTCGCGTTATTACGTTAAACACTCTATGATTGCCGGTTATGTTATTTGTATTCGTCAAATAAGGCAACGAACACCCTAAATATGTCATTTATTTCGCGTCAGATATACAAGCAACTATCCAGGTAAGAGAATATAATTCAAATATATATATTCATTAAAGATAAATGGAACGTTTTATTTCAATTGGATTAGGAAAACCTCAGGACATGGACACACCGATTAAACGTTGTATAATATGGGAAAACCATTTTCAAAATAGGAAAATCCGTTGTCGGGATTCCATTTTGGGCCGCGATATGCGTATACGACGAGCGGTCCCAGAATTTGATGCCCGCACAACACTCCAATCGTCTGGGAAGCTACGGAAGCCAAAAATTCACGAACATATAGAAACCGGGACCCCCTTCGAGATTACCAATAAATTTCATGTCCATCTCGAAAACCGGGACGTTTCGATCGAGATGAAACCGGGAGGAAACCGGGAGACGTCGCCAGGGGTCCCGGTTCTGCCCTCCCGGTTTCAGCCGAGAAATTTCTCGATCCATCTCGAAGGCATCGAGAAAGTGCCTCGATTAATTGGACGTGACCCCTTAGTAAGTGCCCAGGCCATCCTTAAAAATAAGTTTGTTGCGCGTAACCCGACCGACTGTCTAAAAATCAGCCGACTTGAAACTTTTTTTGCCGATTTTCCGACTGGTCATCTTTTTATTTTATTTTGCAATGTCAGAATTATCTCCCCTATCTCCTCTCTCGGGTAAACGTATGTAAAACGTTCGCCCAGCAAAAGCAAGCAGGATTTCACTCTCCAGTAGTCGGCATGTGAGCTGATGTCACTCGTTTTGAAGGCATACCCTCCATGGCCCAGTCCGTAGGGAATGCAGTTTTCGTCGTCCACGTGTATATGGCGGGAAGTTCCCCCTTCTGTTTTGTGTTTGATGGAGAATCGAGAGGACAATAAACACATCGAGAGGCAACAGCAACACGGGATGGGAACAATATTACAAAACGGTTGGTTATTAAAACCTGCCATAAAGAGCTCTGTCGCGAATCAACGTGGAACGTAGACATGTTTAGGACTGTCACCACCTCGTGGGTCCGTACACCGACAGATTCTGAGACTGACGATGTTACAACAACAACGATGTTTGGATTTCTACTTTTATCCGAGAAGACTTCAGTGTGCCTAAATGCAGAAAATCTGAACTGCTTTGTTGTTTACCCGAAACTTTATAACCCGCTATGTCGATAAAGCTATGGATAGTGTCGGTGGCTTCAACGGTCTTGACAAATGAGACCCGTCAGCTTAATTTTGACGTTCCGATGTCGGCATCAAATACGCTTGTCAGAATTCCACCTCGGACTAAATTCCACGCAAAGACACAGGTTAGAAACTTAGTATTTGCCTCACTGTTGTCAGTAAATTAAATTACGATGTATTTCTAATCTGAATAAAGGAAGTACCTAAGTATTCAATAAAAGCACACCATAAATTTGCGACGAGGAAGGGCGGTAATGATGTTAATGATTAATTTGAGGTAATTTTCTCAACTCCAAATGGTAATGAACAACCTTCTGTATAACACTGAGAGGATTTTTTTCTTTCCTGTCACAATTTTGGCAAAAGTGTGTCTGGTAGTGGTATATGTAAATTATTTTTTTTTTTGACCAGCTAGTCACTAGTCATTGTCAAGAAGGTGTTCAAGGATGTCGATGTCTTCTAAGAAATAAAACAGTTACACAAGCCTGAATTTAAGAATATTTTGCTTTATACCTTGAAGATCACTGGTTTTCTGTACTGAAATAATTTTGCTGCCAGACAAAAAGTATTTTTCAAATGATCTGCTTAGTATCTGAACAAAATCACACTAACCTCTTCCACCCTCCCCAAAAGGAAAACCTGATCTAAAAAAAATAAAAAATTACCGACCTACCGACCCAACTTCCTGAGGTAGGATCGGGTTACAGCCAACAAACATATTTTTAAGGATGGCCCCAACCCTATTCAGGTACGTAAAATCCCCTAAAATTCAGGTAATTTAACTTTAATTCATGGATGATATACCTGAATTTCAGGAAATTATCCCTGGATTTCAGGTAAAATCCCTGAAATTGACTTGTGGATGTGCAGCCTGATCTATTCAGGATTATTCCCGGAATATATTTGAGTGTGTATTGAACACTTAATGGGAGCTGGATTCCAAATTGCAGAACGAAGTGAGGTACCGGACTCTGACTAGAGGTCAGAGCCGAAACAACATAACACGATATAGATCAGATATCAACTCTAGATCTATTTTTATTCAGGTCAATATGATCTATAATTTGTTGCAGTGCTGCGACCGTCCAAGGGCATTGGGTGGTCCTCTCGGGTGCACTCCCCTGAATTTTTATCCCTGGCAAAGGAACTTGGCCTGCTCTGCAGTGAGTGGGGTACGCACCCCCCGAACCCCCCCAGCCTACGGGCCTGAAGTATAAGATAGGCCATCAATTTGTGCAGAATTTGGTGTGGTGTACTTGTATACTGAGGCTGTCTGTATAGCATTTGACCTATGCCAGGTGCATTTGACCTATGCCAGGTGACATTCAGTAGATAGCAACCCCAGTCCAATTTAAAGGTGAAATGCAATGATCATGATGATGTGAGATTTATATATATATATATATATTTTTATATTTTGAGGTTAAGGTGTAGGTTAACACCTCATACACAGGACCTAATACTTTTCAAATAGAGAAAACTCAATTTCACATCAATACATGTAATCAAATCTGTGGTATATTTAAAGTTTATGTTCATTGTCAAAGTTAGATGTAAAATTTATTTGAATATAACAAAAATGTGTTGTCATAGCAACCATCTCATTTTAAAAGGAGTTTAATGTGAAAATACATGGGAAAGGGTTGATAATTTTCAAGTCCATTAGAAAGAAAATTAAGTTGTTGACGCTCATTTTTAAATTTGTCTTTGAAACAGGTTGATGTGTCCTCAGAAATTTGATCAAAAATTTACGTTCAGTTTTATCTAAAACTTAAAATATTTTTCCGCATTTTCCTATCATTTCTGTGTTAATCTGAGACAAGGGGTACCTCATGTTAATGAACATCCATAACATAGGCTGATGATGAACCCCAATCTTTATTAGTTATAGCACTGAATAGTCCGCTATGCTGGAATGTAGGTCATGGTCACAATGTAATTCATATTCATAACTAAAGTTCCCCGATTTAATGTTTTACAATGCTGATATATACAGGATCATGTGGAAATACATGAACAGCTCTTTAAAATGGTCCACAGACCGCCAATCCAGCACAAAATAAGGGAGGGAGGGAATTTGGCTTAATGTCACACTCAAGTTTGTTTCACTCATATGGTGACAGTCAGTTTGGTTGGTGGAGGAAACCGGAGTACCCGGAGAGAACCACCGCCCTTCGGCAAGTAACTGACAAACTGTCACACATGGACCAGCTGGGCTCGAACCCCCAGCACAAAATAAAAATTCATGGCACTCCGACTTGTGAGAGTTAATTTAGGTGCTAACATCATTGATCAGAAACAGGTCTTTGATTTATGGACTTTCAGAAACTCTTAACAGACAACAGCTGCCCAATGCATGCCGGATCTGACACAGGACGTATTGTTCAATGGATCGTGACTGCACGCCCAGTGGTTCCTATGTTAGGGATTGGTGATATATATCGGAGTGTGGGGTGAAATCATTTGTCTTTTCTGCTGGATTAAATCTTTGTTTCAAAACCAGGGTCTTGAAACTATTATTATATAACAAAAAAAAACAACAAAAAACATACACAATGGGCAAATATATAGATTCAAGGATGGATATGCATAGTAGATACACTTGGCAATAATTAGGTAGTTTAAGGTACCACAGCCTACAAATTCACCTTAGTATTTTAGGGTACTCCACACCATGGCCAAACAATGTAGACATATGATTCACTTGTCAATGATTTGAATATTTTATATTATTATCTTGGTACAGTCCATTATTCATACGAGTCTCAAATATAAGCAGAATAGCTACAGGGGTTATTTTAGACACTTTTCCTTTATATAACTCAATTTCAAAAAGATGAAAAACTCAATTTTTCGGCGCGCAAAATAAACAACAAAACTCAATTTTTTCGGGTTTTTCATCGCATGCAGTCTGGAAACTCAATTTTTTTATCTTTTTAGTAGGACACTTACAATAAATAAATTCGCGACAATTTTTCATCGTGTCAGTAATGTTATGAAGCTCATCAAGCAAAGTTGCATGTCATACATAGCTGCATACAAGTTTGTTTGCTATCCAACTGTGATTGGCCGATTATATTTTGGCTAAAGATGTTAAGTAGAAATACTTCCCTCAGAGATAGCTTCATTTAATTAAAAAATGAGAGCGAATAAAACAAGAGAGTTTTAAAATCCAAGTTATCTCGGGAAGTTCTATTTGGTCGATTATTTTGGGGGTGGGGGAGAGTACTTTAGCTCTGGATTGTGATAGGTCAAAGGTGAAAATATTTTCCCTACAAATAGCTTACTTTAATTTAAAAAATCTATACTTATAGTCAAGAAATAAAAATTGTCCCTTGTCCATTTCCATGAGTTAAGCAATCCTTGACAAAGTTGGTGGTTGAGTATTGTAAGTGACAGGAAAGAAATGAAGAAATAAATGGCAATAAAAATGTTAATAAGAGACGTAAAAAATAAAACAATGGTGGTTGTGAAGTTTTGTGGATTTCACGAAAAAAATCCAATGCTGCTTGGTAAATGCAGATAAATGGCCAAAAATTGCAAATTAAACTCAATATGCACCCTATTTTGTAGTATGTGGTGTGGGACTTGTTTACAAAACATACTGGGGTTTCAGAAATTTCCATCGGGCAGAAATAAAATTATTCATAAAAACGTATATTTTGTATGTTATAGCATATGCCCGGCCCGCATGTAGATCCACAGTTGCGCAGGAGAGAGTGTGGATCTTTTGTTTTTACACCAATCTGCATTGCTCACTTTGTGTATTTATTCCCAAATGGTACATCAGCTGTATTTTGGGGAATGTCTGTTTTGTTCGTTCCTTGTTTCTGGGGAAACGTCTTTCAACGTCACACGCATCCAAGTGAAATGTTGACTGAGAGAGAAAATGCTTGCCCGTTGTCTTGGTTCCGGAGATTGACGGACAGCGTGTCTCGGAGACCAGACTCATAAGCCACAGCAGTATGACAGCAGTGGTTCCCGAGTGGACTAAAAAGGGGACGTAACTTTGAAATATCAAAATGGCGGACTAGTTCGACCGTCGAAAACGTGGCCGAACAATTTGCTTTGAAATGAGAAACGTTCAGAACAATGTCTTTATCGGACCTATACGACTGAAATGAGAACAGTTCAAGACCAGACGTCCTTATCGGAGCTATACGATTGAATAATAAAGGTACACAAGTTATCTGTCTGCACATAAGTTACAAATCCTGAGTGCTTATCTCGACTCGAGTGGCGTGGCTGGTCACACGTTTTTGTTTTTTTCTTTCTCGCGGGGGTTTTGGGGGAGGGGGACGGGATAACAGACGACGAAACTCAGTTTAGATTACTCAGAAACTCAATTTATTTCGTAGAAACTCAATTTTTCGCGCGCCTTCGGCGCGTAAATTCTCAAAATTTTAGAAAACTTAATTTTCGGCAATAAAACTCAATTTACAAAATTTTGCAAAAACTCAATTTGTAATTGTTTTTCATCGTGGTTACCACGATGAAAAAAGTGTCTAGAAAAACCCCTGAGCTAGCTTTTATGTAGGTCGTAACTAACCTGTTCCGACTCCTATATGTACGACATATACGACCAAGTTCTGCACTGCCTTTTTGCCCTCTAGCGTGCATGCCGATTATACTTATAACACAAGAATATGCAAATTTATGTGCTCTATAACTTGACTGGTGTTTTTACTCTACGTTGCATGTTTATCGAGTTATAAAAACAGATTATTTTTGGAAGTGTCTGGCATCTTTGTATAACTTACTCAAACAGGACTATTCGTCGTGTAAGGAAAACACAATGTGTTTCAAGGAACCTTGTTAAACCTGAAAAAGCTACCCGACAAGCTGTATTGCACACACGGTGTTCCCAGTTTGAAGATCCTCACATGACGAACTTCCCGACTATTGTCTCATTGAAAAGGGCTAATATCGGTCCAACAAGGTTCCCTACATGTAGTCACCTAATTTTGTATTTTGGCTAAATAGACCCGTTTGCATACTATATCATGTGGCCATGCACTGACTGGCTCATACTACATGTGCACTCCCATCCTGAACGACGAGAGATTTGTATCCCTGTACCGTACCTATACTCACTTTAATCCTCCTTGCCGCCAACACTTGAAAGCACACTACTAGCTCGCAACAAACAACATGTCAAATTTCTAACTCAACCTACAGCAACGTTGACAGTCAACAGGTAAAGTTTCTCTGCTCAGTGCGGGAAACGCAAATCCTCTTCCACTTTTCAACTGCACACGCCAAACACAGAAGATTATTGGGGGACTTAACTCCAATCCAAATGAGCTGGAAAATCTAGTGTTCGAGTTACTTCCCTTTCTCCACAGATTCGAGTACCAGTATTTCATATTCATTAACCCCCTCTGTACCGGCATTTTTTGGCAGTTCTAAGCTGTTATCAACAGAGTCATGAACATGAATGAAGCGAAGATATACTTATCATCGCCTACGTAGTTTCAAAGACAATACTCCAAGCTTTGGAACAAGATACAAGATGATGAAAATATCTGTCTGGAAATCTTTCATTTCTGTATGCCAATGACGGGCAACTATTGATCTACGATATATTTTTATCGGTACAATTGTACCGATACTGTACAGAGAGGGTTAAAGCAAAATTTCTTGGACTGATACTGATCGAGCTAAACTGAAAATTCAACGGACGAGAATATAATTAAGCAGTTAAATAAAATTAAAAAGCGCCTTTAGATATGGTCCCAAAGAGGACTTCCATTATACGGAAGAACAATTCCAACTAAATCTATTCCATATATTCATATACCCCTAAATATTGTGCGTGAAATCAATAAAAAACTATATACTTCCATCTGGCGAAGTAAATATAAAAAAGGTTGTCGGAAAAAACTTACGGTTGATTATCAAAGGGGTGGCCTGAAAGTCCTGGATTTTGAAATTGTGAACAAAGCTCTAAAATTGGTTTGGCTCGCAAAGTAT
>JAVTVY010056727.1:0-31546 GCA_036873755.1 Hanleya hanleyi | reverse complement strand
ATCTCGCCTAGTAGCATTTTGCTAGATCCTGTGTTAATTGTGACGATTTCAATCAACGTCACGAAATATTGTTGCAGAAACTTATAAAACAGGGCTATTCCTGCAAGCGCCTCCACTCAAAGTTTCTCAAATTTGGCGATACATATCGCATGCTGATAGCAAAATACGAACGTAGCGTGCAAGATCTATGGCGTTACGTTTCGTAACTTGTGTCTAATTCCGCTTAACCCGGGGCTAGGGGCCGTATGAACCCATGTACTTCCAAGATCCTCATGGTGCTCATATGAACAGTCACAATCAAAGCGTGACTGAGATACACCATTCTCTAGATAACGACTTTAGAATGATTATTATGGATTAAGAATACTGATCAGCGATACGGATTTGATATTTTTGGAACATCATGATGTCTTGCCGGCATCATTAAAACTGTTGACCGCTTCTCTCTTGCAGGAAACTAGCCTATGTTTATGTATACTATGATTGTCTTTTTTGAATTTGGTGCTAATACTGTTATATGGATATGGAATAGGTCTTTGGATTATGGACGCGGATATTCTTTAATGGACGGCGGCTGAATTATGAATGACGGACTAGACGGTTGTACACAAATCAAATTCATTGTTGGTGGAGGGGCAGGACCCTGTGTGGATTAAGGACATGTTTAAGAAAAGATATCCTTCGATGAGCGTCATCGCTGTGTCGGTCGTGCTTTGGCGACCAAGACGCCTCCCGCTTCTTTAGCTCGGCGTTTCAGAGCTTCTTTGGGTGCCGTATCCCCAAAACATCACCGTCTACTGCGTACCGCTTGTTTGCCGATTGCTTTCACCCCACGCGTCACAAAGGGTAAAAACGTTTTGACGATGCTCCCGAGTATGTTCCCCAGCCCATGTCTTCGTTGCATGCGTGCGCCGCTAAAGACCGGAAGGCCACTCCCGGCCTGCTGGGCATAGTATTCCATACAGCTTCGTGCATCGCACTCGTAAGTACTTTCATTATAGAAAGTGGGGAGAACGTGCTTGTCGGAAATGAAGTGTCAGCACCACTTTCCCTCGTTCGAATACGACAGATCGTCCCGTGTCATCTCTTATATCCACCGTGATAGTGTTGATGTCGGTTTGTCGTACGGGTAGGTAGAGCATGTGGGTGACTTGATCTCCATACATCTTTTTAATGGGGACCACCCGTAACAGAGGTGTGTTGATATCGCCCACGATGTGGTTGTCAACCACATCCGACGTAGAGTCCGTACATACCCGACTTCATATCCATCGGGATCTGGCCATGATCCTCGGATGGGCCCGTGTAGATCGGGTGAGCGAGACCCAGCATTTGCTGTAGGATATGACTCAGTACGACACTCGCGTTGGCGGTGAGGATGATCTGTGCCTTGTCGTTGTGTGCGTTGTAATCGAAGTCCACGTGATTCTTGAAGGGGAAGGTTTTGATGGGTTTTGATTACAAGAACGATTGGATTGGCAATTACCAATCACCGTCTAGTCCGTCATTCAAAATTCAGCCGTCGTCCATTAGAGAATATCCGCGTCCATAATCCAAAGACCTATTCCCTATTCCATATTACAGTATTAGCACCAAATACAAAAAGACAATCATAGTATACATAAACATAGGCTTGTTTCCTGCAAGAGAGAAGCGGTCAACAGTTTTCAATGATGCCGGCAAGACATCATGATGTTCAAAAAATATCAAATCCGTATCGCTGATCAATATTCTTAATCAATAATATTCGTTGTAAAGTCGTCATCTAAGAATGATGTATCTCAGTCACGCTTTGATTGTGACTGTTCATATGAGTACCATGATGATCTTGAAGTACATGGGTTCATACGACCCCTAGCCCCGGGTTAAGCGGAATTAGACACAAGTTACGAAACGTAGCGCCATAGATCTTGCATGCTACGTTCGTATTTTGCTATCAGCATGCGATATGTATCGCCAAATTTGAGAAACTTTGAGTGGAGGCGCTTGGTGGAATAGCCCTGTTTTATAAGTTTCTGCAACAATGTTCGTCGGTCTAATACCGCTTCTGCCGGTGCTAGGGGCCGTGTGGCCATATCATCCAAGTTGCCACATGGACATGTACAATAAAAGCGTACCTTAGATACAATTCATATCATGAATCGTTAGATTCTTGGTATGTGCTTTAGAATAAGTTAACCGGAAGACTATACTGTGAAGTCATGTGACTCTGTCAGTATGTCGACACCTCTTCCCACTTCCCTTATATGTGTTGTAATCGAAGTATTCGTAACCTCCGGTAGAGCCTTATAATGCAACAATCTTGTCAGCCCCTGCATACACTCCCTGGGGGTATCGTATTGAGCGTCGGGGAGGGGGTGTCGAGTATCTTTCCACTCGTACTACACTTTAGTGGCTCGCACGTTGTACCACGAGTAAGGGTATTGGATATCCACGAGTCCACATTCTCATCGTCCTGGGGAATGCAACGGTTGCGGTAACTGGGTCACGTACTTGGCCAAGGTGTTGTCAGGAAACACATCCAGCGAACTGTTACTGGGTAGGGTGAGGTAAAACATGGCGACTGAGCTTTCCTGCTGCTACTGTTGGTTTTAATAGTTGTCCCAGCCCTTGGGCACTTGTTCCGGATGTCGTGTCCGTCGTTGGATGCTACGTGTCATAGATCTTGATGAACGTAGTTTCAGGGGGCGGTGTGGTAAAAGTAGGTGCCCGCCGTTGTGATGTTTTGGGGGATGACTCCGGTTCCCACTCGGCTTTCCAAGTGTGTGGTGAGATTCTTTGTGCGTGCACCGGCGAGTCACGTTGCATCCAGGCCCAGCGCTGGGGGTTTTTCACCAATTCCTGTGGTATATGCATGTTTTTCAAGCCTTGAGCGAAGACCTTCCATCCTCGCGGATCCGTGTGCGACCTGCGTTGACGCATCAGGTCATTCACTAAATCCGTCATTCTGTACCAGTAGTTCACCTTCATCATTCCAAATCATGTTAGGATTCTGTTTCATCCGTTGTAATACCAGTCCAGCTTGTTTCTTGAACGCTGCAGGTACGCTCTTCAACACTTCGTCTCCGACCCACTGTGGGGCTGTTGGTGGTACCCCTGATAATGGCGGCTGTTGGTCGGTGGTGGTGGTGGTGGTGCTGGAGCAGAGGGGTTTGTATTGGTCCATGAACATCATGTACCGTTTTGAAGCGCCTTATTGTACCGTTGTACTTTCTCACCGGCGCTTAACCCCGGTCTTTGTAAGATCTGTTGCAACTCTTCATCGAGGGTGTTTATGGTTCAACGTAGGTGGGACAGGGTAGGACGATTGGAGGTTTTGAAGGAGCCGTGGTTCGATAAGAACCATTTTTTTCGTGTGGTTCATTGTCGGCCGAAGAGTCCACCCAATCCCGGGCCCATCACGGAAGCGGCCAACGGTGCTACGATGGTCCCGAGAAATCCGCCTTTCTGTAACACCTTTTTCTTTTGTGTTTGAGACACTCGATTCTGGACTAGGTTCGCAGACCTGTCTTATGCTTGGCCAACTTGATCTTCTGAGCCGGAGTCAGTGGTACGTTGCTTTTTAGCAGGTTGTACCCGATCTCGAACAGACAGCGTACAATGTCAGGGTCCGCGCCGCGTACAATGGTTCGGACCAACTCGGGTGGGGCCGTCTTCAATACACGGAGCGTCGGGGCGTGCTAGAACCCACAACTCTGCCATTTTTATCCTTTTGCGGGCTACCTCCTGAATATTCTTTCACTTCAGAGACAGAGTCAACCATGATGTTGTATTAATTCTTTTATTATCCCCATCATCAAACACACACCCCAGCTGGGGGAGCCACTGTGGGTGTGTTTACTATATTTTTGCATGTACACGTGGTGGGTCTCTCCGGGAAAGATTCCGGTCCGTAGTCGAAGGTGATCGGGGGTGGCTTGCTTGAGGTCGAAGAGCATATACCAGTGCTGAGGGGTTGTCGCATCTTTAAAGGCTTCCAACGCTAACGATGTGCGGTCGGGATACATCAGCAGTTGAGTGGTATCTCTCGGGTTTTTGAACGCGGATATTCTCTAATGGACGACGGCTGGATTATGAATGACGGATTAGACGCTTGTAATTTGAAGACCACTAGGTAGTGGGCATTTAAGCTCATGTTCCGATGTTCTTTGTTTTTACTGAACAGATTCTGCACAATGTAGATGATGCTGAGCCGTCGATGATGGCTGCTTTTGGTAAAGAGTTGGGTGACCCGCACACGAGTCGAGCAATGGGTTGAGTGATCATGCTGTCGGCGTGTTGAAGGAGCTTCCTGACGAAGTGCGTTTTGCCGGAGCCCGTCGGTCCTGCGATGACGCAAGTAAAGAGATGTTGCCAACGCGGGTCCATGGTTGGAGGTGTATCCACTGTCGTGGTAACCCGCTCTTGTAAATTTGGTACGAGTGAACTAGAGTGGTGGTAGGTACAACAACAACGTCGGTCGCCGATGTCGATGGGCGTTCACTGTGAGTGATGAAATCCGGTGGGTTTTGAGACATAGTGGGTGTACTTGGTATAGAGCTCGATGTGGAATGTATACTTGGTGTGGAACTCGATGTGGTTTGTACACGCGGTGTGGTGGTGATGACTGGGCTCGTTTCGATCACGGGCTTGACTGGTGTAGAGAAGATCTGTAGACTGGTTTGACTGCCACTCACAGCTGGAGTTCTAGGTTAGTTAAGCAGAGTACTGAGATAGGCTACGTCGTAAAACACACCTCCGTACAACACACTCAGCAGGGTTAGCAATATCACCACAAACCCCACTTGCGCTTTGCGCGTTTTGGTAGACGCTGTGTTCAGAGGCAGCTGCTGTTTGTCCATAGCACCGTGTTCATGGTCGAACGTGGAATGAAGGATGACGGTAGTGGTGTCTGGCTTTATAGTCGTTTCACCTGGTTGGTCTCGACCCAGGAATTGAAGGAACTGGGCCAGCCTTGTCATTTGACGAAGTGAAACAGTTTGCCACGTCGACGTTTCGTTTTCAAAATCTGCTCCACCGTGCAGTAGTCTTGCTTTGTTCTTTGTGCTTTGTGGCAATTCGCTTGCCACTGGGCATCTATACCACCCACGATAAGCCGGTTCCGTAGAAAATGGCGACGGACAGATCGATGTAAGGTATAGGTGTCTTTTTTTTTAACCAGTCTCGGACTTGGGCACGTTGTATACCATGGGGTGTGGTCGCTCGATAGAGACCCGACAATGCACTATAGGCCGCCGTAATGTCGGGACTGTAGTATAAGTTATCCAACACCTCCTACCAGCTCTTCATGGTGACAAATGATGATGGACCCTGGATCTATCGCTTATTTATAACGGGTATATCTTGGGCCGGAGTTTCTTTCTAATTTTTTTCTTTGGCTTCTGCCAGCACATTGTCCATGGTAAATGACCAGTCCAACTCGTCTGATGACCGTTCTTCCTCCGTAAGCACTTGATGCACATCTGCCACGGCATCTTCCAATGCAGACCATAGAACAGGGTGAAGGGTAAAATGCACTGTACCCCTATCTAGCCGAGCCAATTGAGCAAAGAAGGGGCCGCGTCGGATGTACACATCGTGACGTAAGTGGATGAGGTCGCCGTCCAGTTCACCAGACAACACCCGTTTGAATTTGGTCCAGCCCTCCCGGGACAGACGAATGTTAGCCGGGCACGATTGTGTAGGGTCTGCATCACAGATGTCTCCCACCTCCTCCATGATATAGATCGTATCCGCATAGACGTGCAGGAAGACCTCGGGGGTCAAGCTTAGAAACGCCCGTATTATATGCTCGGTCATGGTCAGTAGGTGAATGGCACCAGATTTGACTGTCTCTCGTATTTATAGGGAGAAAAAGTTTATGACGTAAGATCAAATGATCGGGTGGTCATGTCACTGGGCTGACAGTCTAGCCGGATAATCAATGGCATCGTCGTCTGCCGCTCCATCGCTAGGTTTGGGAATTTGTTCATTGGGTTCTGCCGCCGCTTCACTCGGGGCACAAGCCCAGCCCAACTGAACAGCAGACCGCTCGTCCGGTGTAAACAGCTGGTCCACAATAGGCACCACTTTCTCGAAGGCTGTCCACAGATCGGGGTCTAGGGTGAAGCCTCGCGTAGGGTCCTGGTAACAGAACAGGCGGGGGAAGAATGGTCCACGGTGTACGTAGATGGCATTGTCTATGTGGATGAGGTTTCCTTCGAGCTCACCGCTCAACACCCGTTTAAATTTGGTCCAGCCGTCACGGTGTAGCGTAACCGTATTCGATACGATCTCAGCGGGCGACCAGCAAACACCTCCACGGTCTTCAACGATGGTGACTTTATCCTCATAGACGTGTAACCCCACCCGGGGTGTAAGGGGAAGGATGGCTCGTAGGACTGGTGAAATGGTTGACCCAATGACGAACGGTGAATGACACACACTCTGACTGTCTCTCGTATTTATGGTTAGGTCCCTCGGTGACATGGTTGATCCAATGACGAACGGTGAATTACGCACACTGTGACTGACTCTCGTATCTATCGGTTGCACATAAGCGCATCTGTGGAGGCTTTGAAGAGCCGTTCTTTTTCTGTCGCTTCATTGCCACAGCGTCAGGGTCAATAGGGCAAAGACCATTACTAGGCCAATGAGCCATCGCTGGTTCCGGCGTGAGCGCTCGTGGTCCATAGCCCGGACATCAAGGATGGCTGTCATAGTCCAGTAGTGGTGAGTGATAGCACACCTCTCCATCGAGTCCACTCTGTCGAGGACCGCTTCTGTGAACTCTTCCAGGATCTGGCGTCGCCCCTCGTTGTCGTCGTCATCTGCAAACATGGACCGAACCACTGCTCGGTAACCCGTGAGTGAATTAAACACGTTCGCATGCTGCAAAATGCGAGTCGCATAAGGATGGGTGTCCGTCATGGCTCTGCAACCGTAGGAATGAGGGTGTGGGGTCCAGAGGGACGTGTTTTATAGACCATGTCACACATGCGCGCCTATACGTTTCTCTACGGGTGTAGTCCGTGATACGTACTATTCTGATTGGTTAGTCCAAAAAGAGAGCAACAACAACAACAACAACAACAAAGATTACAGGTCAATCCTTTTAATTTCCCCTCCATCACAGCACATCCACGCTGGAGGAACCACTATGGGTGTGTTTACATGCGGATGTGACGTCATAGTGAGGTCATTCGGGCGCACACTGAGGACCCGGATGTACACACACTCGGCCCCATACTATAATGCTATAGCGTGATCTGTGCATTTAATGGGTGCTTCGGGAGTGCGGATAAAGGCTATCTATTGACCCAGAGAGGGCCGAACATTGCCGGAAGGGGGGCCTTTGACCTGGATGTGACCTTTGACCTTTTGATCCGAAATTCACCCGTGCATTTCCGGTTATGCCGCGCAGGCGAGCGGCCGGGCCGGGGAAAACCGGGATGGAAAATCTCGGATGTTGGAAAGTACCCGGATGTTGAAGAGGTCCCGGATGTTCTAGTACATGCGTTCCATACGTCTAAGGTCTAAGGAAAAATTAAAACTCTTCTGTGTTCGGAGGTAGTTTTTGGTCATTCTGAAAACCGGAAGTGAAGTCACACACTTGCGCAGACCCAACAGACCACGTGACCTGCGCAGTAACCTACATGGAAAAACCCGGATGTAAGATGAGTACCCTATTTTTACATGCATCCACCCATGACTTGATAGGCAGGCCCCGATAAGCCCGGAGACCGATATTAGCCCCCACTAGACAGGGTTGATAGGAGTTTTCCCCTATTTTAGGGGTAAAGTCTGTGTTCCGCTTTTTATATTTTCGGGGACAAATCCTCATTTTACATGCACCCACCCATGACTTGATAGGCAGACCCCGATAAGCCCGGGGACCGATATTAGCCCTTTGGGATAGGGTTGGCAGGGGTTTTCCTCTATTGTAGGGGAAAAGTCCGTGTTCCGCTTTTTAGATTTTCGGGACAAATCCTAAATTTACATACACCCACTCCCCACCCTACCTCTCTCAGCAGGCTCCGATAAGCCAGGGACCGAAATTAGCCCTTTCGGATAGGGTTGATAGGAGTTTTCTCCTATTGTAGGTGTAAAGTCCGTGTTTCGCTTTTTATATTTTCGGGAGAAATCCTAATTTTACATGCACCCACCCATGACTGGATGGACCTGGAGGAGCGCTTCACTTTGACACCTCACTCGATCCAATCAGTCAACTAGGGGCCCCTCTCGCCCCTGAAGATTGCCGAACATTCTCACGAAAACCCACGTATTTGAGACTACTTTCTGTCCGCGGAGGCAGACCGCATCACCGCCAGACCGCATCACCGAGGAAGAATACAGATATAGGTCAACGTCCTACCCAGGTCACGCCCGATTCAAGCAGACCGGAAGTGACGTCATACTTGCGCATAATTCCTGCGCACACCACTTTCGGTTTCTCGCGCATGCGCACTGACACCAATTCAAGTTTAAATGCTTGCTATATACTACTCACCAGAGTATGCTCGGCCACAACAGGTTGATTAGGCCACCGTACAACCTATTTGGAGTTATAATATTATAAACAGTTAATGCCATAACATGACTAAATTTGTATATTTTGACCGCTGAACAATATATGGATAGTTTTCATATTATCTCACAATTGGAATGGAACAGATGCACGTAGTATGACCGTGCATGTTGTGCTAAAGTCTACAGCAAGTCATACAGGTCCAGTTAATTAATCACATAGTGGGCTTCGATTTTCCAGATGAATTTGAGATCAACCTAATTATCAAAACATCACCTCAAGAAAGTTCTACTCGTCGGACCTTCATTTGAAAGTTATCAAATATTCTGGAGAGGCCAAAAAACACCAAATTCATATTGTACATATTCGAGACATTTCTTGGACATTGGGTGCTTCTAACACAGCTACTTGTAACAGAGCAGATCTAATGCTGCCATTTTATAGTGCTGCCTCACTGAAATATCATGCCGAAGGCAGACTTGACATCCCACTCAGTCACATTATACTAACACCGAGCGAACCAGTCCTTGTTCTATCCTCTTAATGCTGAGCGTAAGCGAGGAAGCAACAAGTTCCATTTTCAAGTCTTTGATATGACCCAGCCTCGGGTCGAACCAGTACCTACCGCTTACGAGGCCGACGCTCTAATCATTAGGCCACCGCAGTGCGGTTAATTCACGATGGAGAAGTATATCTCCCCTACTGTATGTATATTCCTATACCCTTATATTCATGACTCTATTTGTGTTTTATTAGTATAGTTGGCGTATGATATATACTAGTGTTTTGATAGTGGCGACTATTAAACATATTTCTTACATCACCCAAACCACTGTGGTTATGTTTTAATGATTTGTCTGGGTCTTTGAGTAGTAAATATTACATGTCATTTGTTGTTAGATGGCTTTATCAGTAGGGATAAATTAATTTGTCAAACAAAACGATAAGAAGAGAGCAGGCATTAACATTTAGGCTTATTTTCATCTTCCGCCATATTTAATGATATCATCAAATGATTTGGTGATATCACTAAATCATTTGCGGATATATGCAAATCGATCGATGTTTCTTCCTAAAATAATTGGATATTGAAAAGACAGACAAGAAAACTAATATTTTAAAGAATCAAATTTATTTTCAAGCAAAAATATATCGATACAACGTGCATGTGGTGATATGGTAATTACTGGTATACATAGTAAAATTCCTACAATTCGATCACCCCGAGTCAAAATAGATTATTTCTCCAATTTCCTCAAATTTCCAATGCGAGAGCCAATCCTTGAATCTGGAATGACAATTGATGGTGTGATTTAGTTACTTGGTAACTCATCTGTTTAGAAGCTATAATAAGTGTGCTCCTTCTATCTTGATAATCATGGCACAAACTCTGTGGATAGTCGAGGACTATTCCTAAGTTTGCAAAGGAAACCATCATTCAACCATCATATCCGCTCGAATAATTCGAGCTAAATTCCACAAAATTGAATGGGAGTGTTGGCTGGGACATTCCGCAACAGGGGATTATCATAGCATGTTGTTGAGCTACATAATAAATGGAAATGAAGTGATGTTCAATTGGAAAGGGAATTCATTGATGAAATCCGAACTCCGTGACAAGACAGGTATGTTTCACAGGGTTATTAGCAATTTGAATGTATCCTACCGGCAAGTCTTCTTCGTTTACCTTCCCTGATACCTTCCTTAATACACAGAGTTAATGGTATTTCTATAGACCTTGAAAATAACATGTTGACGACAGCAATATGTATCATTGTGTTATTATATGCAGATGACACTGTTATTGTCGCACAAAGTCCGATCGAGTTACAAAGAGCGTTAGACGCCTTTTCAGACTATTGTAATGACTGGAAATTAGATATCAATACAGAGAAATCAAATATCATTGTATTTGGCTGTAGAAAATGCAACTATGAGTTTTTTATTAACAACAAGAAAATAGAAATCGTTGACAACTATAAATACCTCGGCATTGTCTTTAGCAAAACAGGATCATTCACAAATGCATTAACTAATATAGTTGAACAGGCAGGTAAAGCCTTACACTTGTTATATACCCGTATTAGAAACCTATGTCTCCCTATTGATTGCCAGTTATTACTTTTTGACCAAACTGTTGCACCTCTTTTATTTTATGGTTGCGAAATTTGGGGGTTTAGTAACCTGAATATTCTTGAAACTGTTCATACAAATTTTCTAAAATACATACTGTATGTCCGAAAGTCTACCCCGCATTATATGTTATATGGAGATCTGGGTAGATACCCACTGATTTTAACAGTAAGGAAAAGAATGCTGACATTTTGGGCTAACTTAATCCAAGGAAAAACCTCAAAAATATCATTTCTAATGTATAGACTACTACATAACTCCTATGTGTCAGGAAATTTCAAAAGCAAGTGGATGCACTTTATTAAAACATCTTTAGATGAATTGGGATGTAGTGACATCTGGTTGAATCAGAGCGTGGGGAACATTCGATGGTTCACTCGCCATATACAGCAACTACAGAGTGATCAGTATCAACAGGTTTGGTCAACTATAGTACATGCATCATCCAAAGGTATAAATTATTTAGCATTTAAATCTGACATTTGTTTAGAAAAGTATTTACTAGTCTTACCACCAAGGCTTTATACTCCAATTGTAAAATTTAGACTGTGTAATCACAGGTTACCTATCGAGGTTGGTAGATGGGAAAACATACAGAAAACTGAAAGATTATGTAAATTATGTAACTTGAACCAAATCGGCGATGAATATCATTATATGTTTCATTGTTCACATTTTGATATATCCAGAACATATTATATTCCAAAATATTACTTAACTGGTAACTCAGACATAAAATATCGAGAATTATTCAACACAGACAACTTCAAATTACTTAAAAAACTGAGTCTGTTTTTAACTGCGGTCCTGAAAGAATTCCCCGCTAAATAAGTTAGTTTGTGTATACACATTGTATATATTATATCCTAATTTCCCGTTAATTCAGACGTAAAAAATGGGAATTATTTAACTGATGGAATAGTTCACATCCTTTGTTGTTATACCCATTCTGGACTACCACAGTGAAATAACGAGTTTAACTCGAGGTGATTGAATTGATGTAATGTTTATCGTAGCAAAGTTAATATATAAACTTAGTGATATACATCTAATATAAACCGAATACCACCACCACCAAAATACCACATATCACATTCCTTATGATAATACACGCTTAAAACTAAAGTGTTGAAACTTACTCGTAAAGTGTTGAAATAATCCTTTAAGTGTGTCCACAGGGACAACACTTAAAGAGCAGTCCCTGTGGACACACTTAAAGGGTTATTTCAACACTTTATGAGTAAGTTTCAACACTTTAGTTTTAAGCGTGTATACCTCATTGAAATACGCAGCATGCAGAAGCTCATTACTTATACAATATACTAGTTGGTTTTTCCATTATAACCCAGCCATTGTGGAGAATTATTTGACGTAAATCCATCATCACCATTTGGAGGAAGGGATAGTCTCCAATTATGATAAATTCTTTTTCTAAAATAGATAACAGAGTATGAGAGATACGGGCGAAAAGCAGTTTTATTTTCCAATGATGCACCCTACGTCTAGAGAAATCCGTTAATAGATAATTACAACAGAGATCTTACATTCAAGGGAAAATATATCATAAATATTCACCTTCAAACAAGGCAAACCACGATGTGTAGTGGCAGCCTTGCATAATGCCGGTATGGAGGCTAAGAATGTCCGGTGGCTAAGAGTGTCCGTCTCATATCCTCTGGCATTTGAGCAGTGATATAATAATTAATCCCATTATTATACCACCTAATTCAACTAAACTAATAACATGTTCCGACTGTCAGATGATGCTTTAAAGAACAAAAACAAAACTTGGATAAAGCCCATATTAGGAGCCCATATATATATTTCGAACAATTTCTTTTTGGGTCTGACGTTTAGTCTACCTTTGAAAATTCATTACTTTGCATATCGTAGCTAAAGTAACCATTCAAAATAAATAATCTGAATTTCGATAATTTCCTGAATTTGAGGTCAAATTTGTGATTTTGACCTTTGACCTTTAAATTTTGTTTTGGGATACATCGTCTTCCTCGCACATATCGACTAAAAAAATGGAAATGCGATTTACAATAATATCAGGTCACAGTGACCTTGTTCACTAGCATACAGACATTAATTACTGGTATACATAGAAACCTTTCTACAATTCGATCACCCTGAGTTAAAATAGATTATTTCTCCAATTTCCTAAATTTTCCAATGCGAGAGTCAAACGTTGGATCTGGAATGACAAGGATGGTGTGATTTAGTTACTTGGTAACTATCTGTTTAGAAGGTATAATAAGTGTGCTCCTTCTATCTTGATAATCATGGCACAAACTCTGTGGATAGTCGAGGACTATTCCTAAGTTTGCAAAGGAAACTACCATTCAACCTTTAATATCCGCTCGAATAATTCGAGCTAAATTCCACAAAATTGAATGGGAGAGTTGGCTGGGACATTCGGCAACAGGGGATTATCATAGCATGTTGTTGAGCTACATAATAAATGGAAATGAAGTGATGTTCATTTGGAAAGGGAATTCATTGATGAAATCCGAACTCCGTGACAAGACTATTAGCAATTTGAATGTATCCTACCGGCAAGTCTTCTTCGTTTACCTTCCCTGATAGCGATACTGGTATTTAACTGATGGGAATAGTTCACATCCTTTGTTGTTATACCCATTCTGGACTGCCACAGTGAAATAACGAGTTTAACTCGGGGTGATTGAATTGATGTAATGTTTATCGTAGCAAAGTTAATAAATAAACTTAGTGATATACATCTAATATAATCCGAATACCACCACCACCAAAATACCACATATCACATTCCTTATGAATATACCTCATTGAAATACGCAGCATGCAGAAGCTCATTACTTATACAATATACTAGTTGGTTTTCCCATTATAACCCAGCCATTGTGGAGGATTATGTGATGTAAATCCATCATCACCATTTGAAGGAAGGGATAGTCTCCAATTATGATAAATTCTTTTTCTAAAATAGATAATAGAGTATGAGAGATAGGGGCGAAAAACAGTTTTATTTTCCAATGATGCACTCTACGTCTAGAGAAAACCGTTAATAGATAATTACAACAGAGGTCTTACATTCAAGGGAAAATATATCATGTTATATCATAAATATTCACCTTCAAACTAGGTAAACCACAATGTGTAGTGGCAGCCTTGCATAATGCCGGTATGGAGGCTAAGAATATCCGGTGGCTAAGAGTGTCCGTCTCCTATCCTCTGGTATTTGAGCAGTAATATAATAATTAATTCGATTATTATACCACTCAATTCAACTAAACTAATAATATATTCCGACTGTCAGAGGATGCTTTAAAGAACAAAAAAAACTTGGATAAAGCAGTCAGTTATTTTAGTTCTCTAAACTAGTGATGGAACAAAGCTCTTTTTTATCAAAATTTGCCATCTGATCTTCAATATTTGCTGTATAAAGTTCCGTTCTGTTAGAACAGTTGAATGTAAGTATTACTGCATTTAAGTTTGTTCTATATATGTACTCCTTTGTAGGCAGAGTTAACTTGTTCATAACCTCTTGTCACCGCCCCCAACCCAAACCGTCTACAGTTTATATCAGAGTCATACAAGAAATTGTAGCCATTCTTTGCTTTGTGCTTTTCTGGATTTTGAGCTGGCATTAAATATTCACAGCGATAAAGACAGATATTTCAAAAGTAAATGAGTAGTCTAGTTTAGCATACCGGTACCAAAATATTAGGCTAGTTTATAGCATACCGGTGCCGAAATGACAACACCCTTCTACGTCGCCCGTCTATAGAATTGTTTTAGATAGTAGGCCTATATATATTTCGATATCTACATTGTATTGTTCTCACAGTTTCTATAAATCTATGTGTAAATAATCATATATGAATCATTATATATGCGAAACGCCTCTTGAGTTACCATAAGCTACAATATAATTGTCCACAAAGGGATGTTTGATACATCTTCAAATACATATTATGTACTGATACTACTGTCCATTTGATATGCTGATTATTGCTGATCCTATTGGCATAAAATACCATAAGTTTGTTAGAAATGATCAAGGATATTGGACAATGTCTCGAGCCAATAAAGTTAGTGTCATGGAAAATGGCTTACTGAATATGAAAATGGCATAGGAGCAGATATAATAATTATATGGATTATTATACCCCCAACATCCGACGGGGCACGAGAATTCTTATGTTTTTATTACTCATATAGCGATACTTTTAGGTGTTCAGATGAATCCTCGAGTCGAATTCTAAAGTAAAAAGGTCATTACTGAACTATACACAAGCACAATAATTGTATTCCAGGTCAATGATCATAAAGACACCCAGATTTTAAACAAGAGCCTAAGTGGCACTATGGACCACGTCATTAAAACGAAATCTACGAGACTTTCGGGTTTTGGTTAGTTGCTGGTGGTCAGTGACCTTGACCGTTAAACCTTTGTCCTCGACCTTGGTACCCAACACATCGCTTCCCACTATGAATCCACTCACAAAAATGTGATTTTCAATGGTGTCGTTATTTGATTATCCCCACTGTCCTTGGTCTTGACCTGCCCACCACAGTGCGATTATTGTTTGCCATAAGCGCGAGGTATTTCTGAAGGTTGATCAAAATTCACAGCAATGGATAGGATTACGAGCCCATATATATATTTCCAACAATTTCTTTTTAGGTCTGACGTTTAGCCTATCTTTGAAAATTCAGTGCTTCGCATATCGTAGCTGAAGTAACCATTCAAAATAAATAATCTGAATTTCGAAGATTTCCTGAATTTTGGGTCAAATTTGTGATTTTGACCTTTGGCCTTTAAATTTTGTTCTGGGATACATCGTCTTCCTCGTATATATCCATTAAAAATGGAAATGCGACTTACAATAATTTCAGGTTACAGTGACCTTGTTCACTGACCTACAGACATTAATTACTGGTATACATAGAAAAATTTCTACAATTCGATCATCCCGAGTTAAAATAGATTATTTTTCAAATTTCCTAAATTTTCCAATGCGAGAGTCAATCCTTGAATCTGGAATGACAAGGATGGTGTGATTTAGTTACTTGGTAACTCATCTGTTTAGAAGCTATAATAAGTGTGCTCCTTCTATCTTGATAATCATGGCACAAACACTGTGGATAGTCGAGGACTATTCCTAAGTTTGCAAATGAAACTACCATTCAACCTTTAATATCCGCTCGAATAATTCGAGCTAAATTCCACAAAATTGAATGGGAGAGTTGGCTGGGACATTCGGCAACAGGAGATTATCATAGCATGTTGTTGAGCTACATAATAAATGGGAATGAAGTGATGTTCATTTGGAAAAAAAATTCATTGATAAAATCCGAACTCCGTGACAAGACAGGTATGTTTCACAGGGTTACTAGCAATTTGAATGTATTCTACCGGCAAGTCTTCTTCGTTTACCTTCCCTGATAGCGATACTGGTATTTAACTGATGGGAATAGTTCACATCCTTTGTTGTTATACCCATTCTGGGCTGCCACAGTGAAATAACGAGTTTAACTCGGGGTGATGGAATTGAAGTAATGTTTATCGTAGCAAAGTTAATAAATAAACTTAGTGATATATATCTAATATAAACCGAATACCACCACCACCAAAATACCACATATCACATTACTTATGATAATATACCTCATTGAAATACGCAGCATGCAGAAGCTCATTACTTATACAATATACTAGTTGGTTTTCTCATTATAATCCAGCCATTGTGGAGGATTATGTGATGTAAATCCATCATCACCATTTGGAGGAAGGGATAGTCTCCAATTATGATAAATTCTTTTTCTAAAATAGATAATAGAGTATGAGAGATAGGGGCGAAAAACAGTTCTATTTTCCAATGATGCACTCTACGTCCAGAGAAAACCGTTAATAGATAATTACAACAGAGATCTTACATTCAAGGGAAAATATATCATGTTATATCATAAATATTCACCTTCAAACTAGGTAAAGCAAGATGTGTAGTGGCAGCCTTGCATAATGCCGGTATGGAGGCTAAGAATATCCGGTGGCTAAGAGTGTCCGTCTCCTATCCTCTGGCATTTGAGCAGTAATATAATAATTAATCCCATTATTATACCACCTAATTCAACTAAACTAATAATATGTTCCGACTGTCAGGGGTTGCTTTAAAGAACAAAAAAACTTGGATAAAGCAGTCAGCTATTTTAGTTCTCTAAACTAGTGATGGAACAAAGCTCTTTTTTTATCAAAATTTGCCATCTGATCTTCAATATTTGCTGTATAAGTTCCATTTGTGTAAGAACAGTTGAATGTAAGTATTACTGCCTTTAAGTTTGTTCTATATATGTACTCATTTGTAAGCAGAGTTGATTTGTTCATAACCTCAGGTCACCGCCCCCAACCTAGACCGTCTACAGTTTATATCAGTGTCATATAAGGAATTGCAGCCATTATTTGCTTTGTGCTTTTCTGGATTTTGAGCTGCAGGCATTACATATTTACAGCGATAAAGACAGTTATTTCAAAAGTAAATGAGTCGTCTAGTTTAGCATACCGTATCAAAATATTAGGCTAATTTATATAGCATACCGGTGCCGAAATGACAACACCCTTCTACGTCGCCCGTCTATAGAATTGTTTTAGATAGTAGGCCTATATATATTTCGATATCTACATTGTATTGTTCTGACAGTTGCTATAAATCTATGTGTAAATAATCACATGTGAATCATTATATATGCGTAACGCCTCTTGAGTTACCATAAACTACAATATAATTGTCCACAAAGGGATGTTTGATACATCTTCAAATACATATTATGTACTGATACTACTGTCCATTTGATATGCTGATTATTGCTGATCCTATTGGCATAAAATACCATAAGTTTGTTAGAAATCATCTAGGATATTGGACGATGTCTCGAGCCAAAAAGTTAGTGTCATGGAAAATGGCTTACTGCATAAGAAAATGGCATATGAGCAAATATAATAATTATATGGATTATTATACCCCCATCATCTGACGGGGCACGAGCACTCTTTATGTTTTGAACTCATAGAGCGATAGTTTCAGGTGTTCAGATGAATCCTCGAGTCGAATTCTAAAGTAAAAAAGTCATTACTGAACTATGAACTATACACAAGCACAATAATCGTATTTCTGGTCAATTATCATAAATAGACACCCAGATTCTAAACAAGAGCCTAAATGACACTATGGACCACGTCATTAAAACGAAATCTACGAGACTTTCGGGTTTTGGTTAGTTGCTGTTGGTCAATGACCTTGACCGTTAAACCTTTGTTCTCGACCTTGTACCCGACACATCGCTTCCCACTATGAATCCACTCACAAAAATGTGATTTTCAATGGTGTCGTTATTTTATTATCCCCACTGTCCTTGGTCTTGACCTCTCCCCCACAGTGGGATTCTTGTTTGCCATAAGCGCGATCTATTTCTGACGCTTGATCAAAATTTACAGCAATGGATTGGATTAATAGCACATATATATATTTCCAACAATTTCCTTTTGGGTCCGACGTTTAGCCTATCTTTGAAACTTCAGTACTTCGCATATCGTAGCTGAACCATTCAAAATAAATAATCTGAATTTCGAAGATTTCCTGAATTTTGGATCAAATATGTGATTTTGACCTTTGGTTTTGTTTTGGGATACATCGTCTTCCTCGTATATATCCACTAAACAAGGAAACAAGGAAATGCGACTTACAATAATTTCAGGTTACAGTGACCTTGTTCACTGACCTACAGACATTACTTACTGATATACATAGAAAAATTTCTACAATTCGATCATCCCGAGTTAAAATAGATTATTTCTTCAATTTCCTAAATTTTCAATTTCCTGAATCTGGAATGACAAGGATGGTGTGATTTAGTTACTTGGTAACTCTACTGTTTAGAAGCTATAATAAGTGTGCTCCTTCTATCTTGATAATCATGGCACAAACACTGTGGATAGTCGAGGACTATTCCTAAGTTTGCAAAGGAAACCACCATTCAACCTTTAATATCCGCTCGAATAATTCGAGCTAAATTCCACAAAATTGAATGGGAGCGTTGGCTGGGACATTCGGCAACAGGAGATTATCATAGCATGCTGTTGAGCTATATAATAAATGGAAATGAAGCGATGTTCATTTGGAAAGGGAATTCATTGATGAAATCCGAACTCCGTGACAAGACAGGTATGTTTCACAGGGTTACTAGCAATAATGTATCCTACCGGCAAGTCTTCTTCGTTTACCTTCCCTGATAGCGATACTGATATTTAACTGATGGGAATAGTTCACATCCTTTGCTGTTATACCCATTCTGGACTACCACAGTGAAAGAACGAGTTTAACTCGTGGTGATTGAATTGATGTAATGTTTATCGTAGCAAAGTTAATATATAAACTTAGTGATATACATCTAATATAATCCGAATACCACCACCACTAAAATACCGTATATCACTTTCCTTATTATAATATACCTCATTGAAATACGCAGCATGCAGAAGCTCATAACTTATACAATATACTAGTTGGATTTCCCATTATAACCCAGCCATTGTGGAGGATTATGTGATGTAAATCCATCATCACTATTTGGAGGAAGAGATAGTCTCCAATTATGATAAATTCTTTTTCTAAAATAGATAATAGAGAGATACGGGCGAAAAGCAGTCTTATTTTCCAATGATGCACTCTACGTCTAGAGAAATCCGTTAATAGATAATTACAACAGAGATCTTACATTCAAGGGAAAATATATCATGTTATATCATAAATATTCACCTTCAAACAAGGCAAACCACGATGTGTAGTGGCAGCCTTGCATAATGCCGGTATGGAGGCTAAGAATGTCCGATGGCTAAGAGTGTCCGTCTCCTATCCTCTGGCATTTCAGCAGTGATATAATAATTAATCCCATTATTATACCACCTAATTCAACTAAACTAATAACATGTTCCGACTGTCAGATGATGCTTTAAAAAACAAAAACAAAAACTTGGATAAAGCAGTCAGTTATTTTAGTTCTCTAAAATAGTGATGAAACAAAGCTCTTTTTTTATCAAAATTTGCCATCTGATCTTCAATATTTGCTGTATAAAATTCCGTTTTGTAAGAACAGTTGAATGTAAGTATTACTGCCTTTAAGTTTGTTCAAAATATGGACTCCTTTGTAAGCAGAGTTTATTTGTTCATAACCTCATGTCACCGCCCCCAACCTAAACCGTCTACAGTTTATATCAGTGTCATACAAGAAATTGTAGCCATTATTTGCTTTGTGCTTTTCTGGGTTTTGAACTGGCATTAAATATTTACAGCGATAAAGACAGAAATTTCAAAAGTAAATGAGTAGTCTAGTTTAGCATACCGGTATCAAAATATTAGGCTAGTTTATAGCATACCGGTGCCGAAATGACAACACCCTTCTACGTCGCCCGTATATACAATTGTTTTAGATAGTAGGCCTATATATATTCCGATATATACATTGTATTGTTCTGACAGTTTCTATAAATCTATGTGTAAATAATCACATGTGAATCATTATATATGCGTAACGCCTTTTGAGTTACCATCAGCTACAATATAATTGTCCACAAAGGGATGTGTGATACATCTTCAAATACATATTATGTACTGATACTACTGTCTATATGGTGTACTGATTATTGCTGGTACTATTGACATAAAATACTATAAGTTTGTTAAAAATGATCAAGAGTATTGGACAATTTCTCGAGCCATTTCAATGAACAAGTAGAGGTTCCGCTTTGACCCTTGATTTGCCGCTCAAGCATGAAGCCTAAGCTGGGTTTTTTTAAGCAAAAACATCCGTCTCCCCCAACCTCCCACCTTGCCTTGAGTGGGCACATAATTTAAGGGAAAGTGCTATAAAATGAATGTAGCAATAAGTATCCTAAACAACGTAGCGCATCTAAAAATATTAATTACAGAGGCGATTTTCATTGTTGCAGTAACCAAGTGAGGAGTCAGGATTTATATAGTAATGAGTGGATTGCCGACATCTACAGCGTCCAACCAATGTGAAATACATGTAATTGTGAAGCATCAACTATTTCGAAACTGATCACATTATAGGAAAGATGCAAAACATACAAGAGCCACACCTATAGTATACATGCTGTACCGTATAGAAGTTTCATGCATCTGCCTTCAGTAGTAGCCAAGATATGGAGTGAACAAAATTTGGACAGACAGATAAGCACATTTTGCATGGACCCACGCAAGCACTAGCTCCCACCAAAACCTAATTAGATCATAAGGCCATTTCAATGAAGCTCTCATCCAAGTTTGGTGCAACTCCTTCCAGTAGTTCTCCACATATCTTGTAGACAAGAGTAGTCCTGTACATACATGTAACAAAGCTGGACATCAGAAACAGATGGATGCACGCAAACAAACCAAAACCTAATCAGATAAGGAGACCATCACGATAAACCTGCCATCCAAGTTCGAGGAAATTCCATCCTTTAGTTCTTCAGATATTTTACAGACAAGGCTTGTCTATACATGTACAAGTAGGCAGACGGATGAACACCAAACTCGCGCGCACACCAAAACATAATAAGATGCGGACGCCATTCCAATAAAGATTCTCTCCAAGTCTGGTGAAGTTCACCAGAGGCCATCACGATGAACCTTCCATCCAAGTTCGGGAAAATTCAGTCCAGTAGTTCTCCAGATATCTTACAGACAATGCCTGTCTATACTTGTATAGTTAGATGGGCAGGCAGACAGACAACATACCCAGACGAACGCATGCAAGCATACCGAAACCTAATCAGATGAGCCCATTGCAATGAAGCTTCCACCCAAGTTTGGCGAAATTCCGTGGGGTAGTTCTCCAGATATCTTGCAGACAAGCTTGTATATACATGTACAATTAGATGGACGGACGGATGGACACGAAAGAACGCTCGCACACACACCAAACCTAATCAGACGAGGGGCTATCCCAATGAAGCTTCCATCCAAGTTTGGTGAAATTCCGCCGAGTAGTTCTCCAGATATTTGCAGACAAGGTCTGTATATACATGAACAATTAGATGGACGGACGGACGATGGACATGGATAAATGCACACACACCCAAACCTAATCAAATGAGGGGGCTATCCCAATGAACCTTCCATCCAAGTTTGGTGAAATTCTGTCCAATAGTTCTTCAGATATCTTGCAGAAAGGGCCTGTATATACATGTACAAGTACATGGACAGACGGACGGACACCGAACATGGACGAACGCACACACAAACCAAAACCTAATCAGATGAGAGGGCTATCCCAATAAAGCTTCCATCCAAGTTTGGTGAACTTCCGTCAAGTAGTTCTCCAGATATCTTGCAAACAAGGCCTGTATATACATGTATAAGTAGATGAACTGACGGACGGACACGGATGAATGCATGCACACATACACCAAGAACTGATCAAATGAGGGGACTATCCCAATGAAGCTTCCATCCAAGTTTGGTGAAATTCCATCCAGTAGTTCTCAAGATATCTTGCAGACAAGGCCTGTATATACATGTACAAGTAGATGGACGGACGGACACCGGTCACGGATGAATGCACGCACACACACCAACACCAAATCAAATGAGGCGGCTATCCCAATGAAGCTTCCATCCAAGTTTGGTGAAATTCCGTCCAGTAGTTCTCAAGATATCTTGCAGACAAGGCCTGTATATACATGTACAAGTAGATAGACGGATGGACGGACGGACGGACACCGGGGACGGATGAATGCACGCACACACACCAAAACCTAATCAAATGAGGGGCTATCACAATGAAGCTTCCATCCAAGTTTGGTGAAATTTCATCTAGTAGTTCTCAAGATATCTTGCAGACAAGGCAAGGGGACGGACCGACATCCATCCAGACAGACATCCATCCATCCAGACAGACAGCACCAACATAGTTGGGGGAGACATAACAATTCGTATCCAATAAAGTTCCTGTCATGGAAAATGGCTTACTGAATAAGAAAATGGCATATGAGCAGATATAATAATTATATGGATTATTATACCCCCAACATCCGACGGGGCACGATAATTCTTATGTTATTATTACTCATATAGCGATACTTTTAGTGTTCAGATGAATCCTAGAGTCGAATTCTAAAGTAAAAAAGTCATTACTGAACTATACACAAGCACAATAATTGTATTCCAGGTCAATGATCATAAAGACACCCAGATTCTAAACAAGAGCCTGAGTGGCACTATGGACCACGTCACTAAAACGAAATCTACGAGACTTTCGGGTTTTGGTTAGTTGCTGGTGGTCATTGACCTTGACCTTTAAACCTTTGTCCTCGACCTTGTACCCAACACATCACAAAAATGTGATTTTCAATGGTGTCGTTATTTTATTATCCCCACTGTCCTTGGTCTTGACATGTTCACCTCAGTGGGATTCTTGTTTGCCATAAGCGCGAGGTATTTCTGACACTTGATAAAAATTTACAGCAATGAATTGAATTAATAGCACAAATAAATATTTTCAACAATTTCTTTTTGGGTCTGACGTTTAGCCTATCTTTGAAAATTCAGTACTTCGCATATCGTAGCTAAAGTAACCATTCAAAATAAATAACTTGAATTTCGAAGATTTCCTCAACTTTGGATCAAATTTGTGATTTTGACCCTTGGCCTTTAAATTTTGTTTTGGGATACATCGTCTTCCTCGCATATATCCATTAAAACAAGGAAATGCGATTTACAATAATTCCAGGCCACAGTGACCTTGTTCAATGACCTACATACATCAATTTTAGTACGCCATATATAAGCGTCATCTCAAAGCTATCCTGGTGAAATTTGCATAAGGTGCAGAAATGGTTATTATTGTCTCGCATGCTATTTAGCAGCTCCCCTACTTCGCAAATAATTTCTAAAATCAGTGATATTTAGAGAGGGGTGTGCTACTTTGAAGATAATTTCTAGGATTACTGCTAGTTAGCACGCTGACTTGCCTGTTCCCCAAGAAAATATATTGTATAATTAGCACAAATGCTAAATATTGAATATTTCTTCTAAATTGCAGCCTTGACAAATATTATTGTATAATTAGCACAAATACTACATATTTTCAAACTTGCATGGGCTGGTGAATAAGGATGTTAAGGCAGTCCCAAGTACACCTTCTTTGCTGGCCTGTGTGCAACTCCTCTGACAATAACAGGGATTATTCTATCGTTCTTCCTGGTTAAACAACGCGCATGAGCTGGTATATAAGGATTTTTAAGACAGTCGGAAGTACATTATCATTTGTGGTTTATGCAACTCCACTCAGACAATAACAGATTATTCTATCGTTCTTCCTGGTTAAACAATGCGCATGTGCTGGTTAATAGGATGTTTAAGACAGTCCCCAGTAAAGCTTGATTGGTGCCTACAGAACGGGCGATATAAAGGCAACCTCACTGCTGGAGACAGCTGACATGTATTCAGACATACTGGCACAACAAATCAATCATTCCGCGTCACTGTATGTTGGTATACACCCAATGACCGAAGGTGTTTCGGAGACAATCGGCCTCTTTCAATGCAATTTCGAAAGAAACAAAACCCCAAAACAACATCTTCCTTTGGTACTTGATTACAATAATCAAATTATATTCTAATTAGATGATATTATAAAGGTGCTAGATATTGAATATATTGTCCTTTCTCGGACACTGTGGATATTTAACTGCGATTCTCTTCTATTTAGTATAGATTGTAAAAGTGCTAAATATTGAATATATTGTCTTTCTCGGACGCCAGCTAGATATTAACTGCGAATCTCATCTAATTAGATGATAATATCAACTGCTAAATATTGAAAATATTGTCTTTTCCCAGACGCCAGCTACATATTACGAATCTTTTCTAATTATATGATATTATAACGGTGCTAAATATTGAATGTGTTGTCTTTCTCGGACGCCAGAAAGATATTAAACTGCGAATCTCTTCTATTTACTATAGATTATAAAAGTGCTAAATATTGAATATATTGTCTTTTACCAGACGCCAGCTATATACTTAAGTTTGAATCTTTTTCAATTATATGATATTATAAGGGTGCTAAATATTGAATATAATGTCTTTCTCGGACGCCAGATAGATATTTAACTACGAATCTTTTCTAATTAGATGATATTATCAAAGTGCTAAATATTCAATGTATTGTCTGTTCTTAAACGTCACCTACATATTTTATCTCGAATATTCTAATTAGATGATATTATAAGGGTGCTAAATATTGAATATATTGTCCTTTCTCCGACACGGTGTTACAGATATTTCAATGCGAATCTCGTCTAATTAGAGTAGATTATAAAAGTGCTAAATATTGAATATATTGTCTTTTCTCCGAAAAGGCTCTTGTGGATATTTAACTGCGAATCTCAACTATTTAGTATAGATTATAAAAGTGCTAAATATTGAATATATTGTCTTTCTCAGACGTCAGGTACATATTTAAGTGCGAATCTCTTCTAATTGATAATATTATAAAAGTGCTAAATATTGAATATATTGTCCTTTCCCGGACACGGTGTTACAGATATTTTAATGCGATTATATTCTAATTAGACTACATTATAAAAGTGCTAAATATTGAATATAGATGCTATTAAAGTAACCCATGTTTCTGCCTACTGCGGAGTTTAGCAAAAGTATCTGCACAATATTGTCAAGTATGCTATTTAGCACCATGTTAAAGCATAGCAAATTTGAAAAATATCTAAATGAAAGCCAGTCCTGCACCTAACTCGAAATTTGACGGTTGATTTGTGAAAATGTTAGGGAACTGACTAACGAAAGTCGGAAGGAGAAGGAGGAGGAGAATGTACAGTCCATATACGACATCACCAGTTATACAGTCTATACAACTATAGTTATAGCTGACGTATATATAACAAAATCTTCCTCCTACAACATTTAAACCTATGATACTCAGGCACAACAGGTTGACTAGTTCACCGTAGATGGGGACATTCCAGTACTTATATCAGACAACCTTTTTTGCAGTTCTACGATTAAGAACAGTTATTGTCATAACAAACATTCTAAAACTAACTAAATTTGTATATTCTGCACACTAAACAATATATGGATATTTTTCATATTATCTCACAATTGGAATGGAACAGATGCACGTAGTATGACCGTGCGAGTTATTTTTGAAGTCTACAGCAACTCAAATCAGTTCGAGTCATTTAATCACATATAGTGAGCTTCGATTTCCCGGGCGAATTTGAGATCAATCTAATAAGCAAAACATATCTGCACAAAAAAGCTCTACTATATACAGTCTGAATATCGTATCACGTTCGTCGCCTCTGACCTTCATTTGAACGTTATCAAATATTCTGGATAGGCCTGTGCATCGTGAAAAATAACATAAATGCCAGGATTGGCAGGAGTGTCAACAACAGAGTTATAAAGTAAACTACCCCTTTTAACTGGGGGAACTTTCATTCCCATCTTTCCTTGTGTTGAGTCTCCCACGAGCACCTTCGTCTGGTAAATCCTCTTATAGCCTTGACTGTCTGGCTTCGAATATTTGTCCTGGGCAGAGTAGTTTGCATCCACAGCAAAGTACACACCATCTCCAAATGCGGTGGCTGAAAAAGAAAGATGATAAGTAGATAATATATCACAGTCAAGTCGCCATATTTCATTGAAAGAAAGTCGTCGTTATACTGAGTAAGATGCAGTTTACCGAATGTAAATGCTGATAACAGATACTGGAGTTGAAATCCAAGTATGGTATTGAAGAAGTTTATGCAAATGAGAACACAATCTTGTTGTATAGTCAGGGTAATTATAGACCACTGAGTCTTGAATATATAACAGCATCTTAAATTTGTGTGTAGTGTATTTATGCAAATTCGTTGATGGACAACAGCTAAACATTGCTACGTCAAATATTCCGGAATAAATTTCATTTTGGTTCTGGACTGTTTTCATATGTTTACAGAGAAAAGGGTGCTGATCGACGATTTTGCACAAATACACTACTTTGAAATGCTGTTATTCAAGAAGCAGAAGACTCAGTGCCCCATAAATATTCTGGTCATACAAGATAGTGTTTTCTATTAAAAACAACTTTCATATGTAATATTTCATTTTTGGAAATCTAACCTCACCTTATGCGGACGATTGAAAAATCCTATCTGCATGGCCCAGAGGCATTATTGTGAGGGTAAGAGAAAAGTGATATTTTCTTCAAAATATTTACCTTTCTCAGATAATTGTGAACAAAAAGTATTTTATTTAACATCAGATAATTATCCACTAATTTATTATCCATTTTTTTTTTCGAAAAATCTTTCATAATCAAAAATCAGTCGAAAATGGCTTCGGGGCAAATGACGTCACTGTGCCAGACAGGAAAATAAAATACATGTAGTTCCTGAAATAAAATGTTTGGCTAGCGGTTGCTGTGGCAACCAAATTTTCTGGAACTATTGGGTTGTCCAATAATCTATCAACACAATGTTAATGGAACATAGTCATAGTCATAGTAAATTTTATTTCGAGTCGGTGTACATTAGTACAAGGAACATAGCAAACACAAGCTCCGTGGAGCTTTTACGACCGACTTTTAAAATCAATAAAATCATAAAAATATACATATATACAAACATAATAAAGATATTTTTATCACAGTTCGATATCACAAATACTTTTTCACCGCTATTCGGAGAATGGAATAACTCCATTTTTTGTATCTATTAAATATATAGCTGCGTAAAACAGATAGCGGGCACATTACTGGGATATGGAGCAGTTACATTTCTTCCCATTCCATATCTTAATTAGTTTCTTAAAATCGTTAAAATTTGAAGTCGCTCGTATATGTTCGGGGAGATCATTCCATAATTTGGCATTCTTGTATCTAAAACTATTTTTACCATGCCGCTCTGTTCGGACTTTAGGAAGATCGAGTAAATTAGAGTATCTGAAATTATAAAATCTTTCCTTCTTGTTAACAAGTTGCGATAAATATTCAGGACTATTACCATTCAAAATTTTAAAAGTCTCGATGGCCATCAATTTCAGACGTTTGAGATGCAAAGAGGTAGTTTTATATTTCTGTAATAGACCTGCGTAAGAACTCGTGTAATCATGATAGACAAATCTGAGTGCTCTATGATGAATTTTTTCTATCTTCCTCGTATTTCCGACATTACAAAAATGCCATACTAAGGGACAAAAATTGAAGTGAGACATAATAAACGCATGATAAATTAATTTCCTACATTCGAGGGATAGATGTTGACCTATACGTTTCAGTACATTGATTTGCTTGGAAGCTTTCTGACAGACATTAGAAACATGGCGGTCATACGTTAAAAGATAATCAACTTTCATTCCAAGTAATTTGACATGTTCGTCACATTTGATATGAACACCACCGATGTTGAAGGTAGGCCTGTCTTTATATGTGCGTTTACCAACTGCCAACGCAACAGAATCAGAATTCTTCTGTATTTTAACAGATGAAGATATGCCTTTATTTTATGTATCTAATTATCTCTCGTTCACCGTGTGACACCATCAATGTCCATTTGCATATCAGATATGTACCATACCAGACCAAACATGAGATTGATCTAATCAAAACCCCTCGGCTTTCCCCAAGTGATTGTGACCCATGTGTAGTGTGAATTGGGGAAGAGATAGTTCTATGTGGGATGATCAAGATATACCGGTAGTACATTCAGGCATATAGGACAGAAATAGAAAATTATATATCTGTAAAGGGGCATTACTCTGTAAAATATGGGTCGAGGGGGGTCACTTTCGATAGGCGTCTGACACTAACACTCTGTAAAATAAGAACCGAGACGAATAAGCTGTACCGAACATGGATCTGCAGATTTAACTTGTACAGTCAGCTACAGATAACAAAATTGGAGATTATTACATCCGAAAGGGGCATAACTCCATAAGCCGCGGAGTTATCCTTTGTTGGCTTGTAGAATACAACAATATAAATAAGTTTCCAAAATATAGTAGCTATACCGAACACAGTTCTGCAGATATAGTTGGTTACATTCAGGCATATAGGACAGAAATAGAAAATTAATATATCAGTAAAGGGGCACAACTCTGTAAAGTATGGGCCGAGGGGAGCCACTTTCGATAGGCGTCTGACTTAGCACTACTGTAAAATAAGAACCGAGACGAATAAGCTGTACCGAACACGGATCTGCAGATATAACTTGTACAGTCAGCTACAGATAACAAAATTGGAGATTATTACATCCGAAAGGGGCATAACTCCATAAGCCGAGGTGAGTTATCCTTTGTTGGCTTGTAGAATACAACAATATAAATAAGTTTCCAAAATATAGTAGGTATACCGAACACAGTTCTGCAGATATAGTTGGTTACATTCAGGCATATAGAACAGAAATAGAAATTAATATATCTGTAAAGGGGCAGAACTCTGTAAAATATGGGCCGAGGGAAGCCACTTTCAATAGGCGTCTGACTTAGCACTAGATAAATAAGTGTTGAAAATTTGGTGGTTGTACCTTAAGCGGTTTTGTCTAAAAAGCGTTAACGGACGTACGGACAGACGGACGGACGGACGGACGTACATGGCAACGACAATACTCCGAGGCCAAAATGGCCGAGGGGTAGAAACTGCAATATCTCATCAACCATTAGGAATATTTTTTATGAAATAAACGACAAAATCATCAGAATAAAGATACTTTCTAGCATACCCTCGTTGCTTTCGTCAAAAGATAGGCTTGCATACCCACCCTATACACACGATTACATTAACGTGTGTACCGACGGCGATTCAAGCAAAAACAATGTCGCTTTCGATCGAATTACAAGCGTCTGGTCTGTCATTCATAATTCAGCTGTCTTCCATTAAAGAATATCCGCATAATCCAAAGATCTATTCCATATAACAGCACCAGCACCAAATTCAAAAAGACAATTATAGTATACATAAACATAGGCTAGTTTCTATCCCTGTTCTGAAGTACTCCTGCTTTGATTCTCACGTACGGCTATGATATGAAACCAGCTTTATGAGCTATCACTTTACCAGCTCATTTCTGACATCGATTCACGGAACCAGATCCGAAAAATCGTGTAATATCAACATGTATGTGTTCAATCATGACCTTTCAACTTACGCATAACCGTTGCATGATTGGTAGTGTGATCCCCGCAAATTCTCTATTTCCATGCTGTTCCCATTGTTTTTGTTTAATCTGCCATTAAATGATAAAAAATCGTCCATAGAGGTCCATTTCCCCTGCCAGCAGAATCAGTTATGATCGATTTTTTTTGGTAGATGATATCCCATATCATTGATTAAGAGTATGGTTTTGAAAATGGAGATCTGCCTGATGAGCCATACATCCCACAAGTGGATCGGTTCAATAGTTCTCGAGTTATTGTCCGGGCAAGATCTAACTACTGAAAATCTAAGATGGCTGGCAGTCATCTTAGATCACACAGGTAACTGAAAAGCAATCCCAACCGTCCTCTTACTGATGTCAAGACACTCTCCAAGTTTGAAGTCGATTGGTTCGATAGTTCTCGAGCTATTAGTCGGACAAGAAACGACTTGAATTGAGTGAAATAACGCACGGATTTCTATAAAATTTCACTGATCTTTCCATTAATATTTTATTGTTATGTGTGCTTGGATTAAATATTTTACATTCGGTATAAGCGAATAGTTTAACAGCGAAGGTAAAACCCTAACGTATTTTACCATCAGCGCAGATTTTCTACGTCACGTAACTGGAATGTGGGCGAAACACGGGCCTGCTATGCAAGATAGTCAAGGGTTCGCCTTTGGCTCACAAATAGAAACCTTGACGTCCTGAAGATGACTATGCCCATGAGTCGGAGTGGACTTTACTGTGGACGCTCTCGTGTTCTGGCGGCACATGTAGGCACCGTCGTGATATGACTGAGAAAATGTTGAAAATGACCGTAAATCCTGCTCACTCACTCTTCACGGATTGATATCTGTTAAAACATAGCGTGCTCTGACGAGCTTGAACTGTCAGAAAGTAGCATGAATGAACAGGAATAAAAAAAGAAAAGACATAGCCTTATTTGTGGGCTAATTGCATGTACTTGATGGAAATAAGATTGTGCTGACATCAAAATAATCATTAGTACAACCCTCAATACTAAAACCTTAGTGAATGTGATGCTTCGGTCACACATAAAACAGAGTAAAACAGTAAAATAAAACTTAAAAGAACTATTGAATAAAATGAAAAGAATTAATATTTTAATATTGTATAATTCATTATTGTATTATTTTCTTGGTCCTTTTCCAGATATAACATGAGGCACCAGAGGTGCTACAACTCCTCAGCCCCTTAACAGTCTAGATCAAGATGTTTTTATGAGTTTAGAGGTTTGGATAAATAGCAGTGAGTTATGGCATGTGAAATGCAAACTCAAGCCACAACTCGGACAGATGAACGGATGGGATACACTGACACACGGACGGACAGACAATCGGAATCCAGTATACCCCAAACTATGTACAGGGGTATAAGAAGCGACAAGGTATCCACATATCTGCAGGAAATAAATCGATCATATAGGTCCATGTCCCCCGCTAGCAGCACCTGTCCCCCGCTAGCAGCACCAGTTATGGTGATCCCACCATAACTGGTGCTGCTAGCGGGGGACATGGACCTCTATGGTCGATTTTTTTGGTCGATGATATCTCATATTATTAATGAAGAGTATGATTTAAAAATGGAGATATCGCTGATGAGCTTAACATAATCTAATACAGCGGATGGCACCCATATTGGATTATGCACATCCATAAAACATAATACCAACTGTCCTCTCACCAATG
>JAVTVY010056726.1:0-31744 GCA_036873755.1 Hanleya hanleyi | reverse complement strand
AATGTTGACTGAGGAAATGATTAGATTTACAGATGGCTATGATGATTTCATGATTTTTAATTTTTTTTTTATTATTTATTGATGGCTCAGCTTTTGCACTGTTATTTATGCCCATCAACATGCTCTTGTCCGCTGAATATCTGCAGATCTATCAAGTCTGGCCTGACAAAACTTTGGTGAGAGCTTCCTGAATGTTGACTGATGAAATGATTAGATTTTCAGATGGCTGTGATGATTTCATAATTTTTAAATTATTTTTTTATTATTATTTATTGATGGCTTAGCTTTTGCACTGTTATCTATGCCCATGGGGAACCCTTGGTTGCATGTTTCAGTGTGAATTTTAAAGGTTCCCTGATACAAGAAAGCCTGGTCCATTCAAGATTCTCATTCAATGAAGGACAACATTTTTCTTTAATTTTGCTATTAAATCATTCTATTCTACGTCATATGATTTATCCTAAAACTTTTGCATGAACCATATTTGTGTCCACACATTCAACTGGTACAACATAATGCTTCAATTTTTGTCACCAAACATGTTACTGTACCTTGGAAATTATTAAAACGAGTGATTAGGAGAACCCATTTTTAGCCTGACTCTGGGCAATTTTGAACCAGTTTGCATACCTGGAGCTTATGCCCCCCCCCAAATAATGATAAGGGTGGGCCTGTGTCAATCAGTGTGTTTACTTGTTATCACACTTGTGCAATGCATAAATTGCCACTGATAGAGCTACACTTTCTTGCATGCTGTAATCCCAGCACACCACTCACGTTAAACCGAAGTCTGTTATATACGGTATCCAAGGATTTTTTGCAGGTTCCGATCCCAAACTCTCAGTTCCTTTTCTTAATTCATTATTGAGGGTCCAATTTTTTTAAGTGAATTTCGGCGCAAAGAGCCTGTGATCAATCACAAAACAGAGGTTTATTAACATGAAATTCAATACACAGCTATGCAATCAGATCGATATTGAGGCTCCCAGAAGCTTTTCTAGGAGTATTTCCTTCAGAAATCCTTTCAAATTGAACAACAACAACAATATCGTTTTTTGTTTCATTTGAGTTTTGGGCGCCCATATGTTTTCCGAAACTAAATTGGCTCTAGATGCAGCCTTGATCCTACTTGACTAAAAAAAAACAGGCTGAGGGGTCCACGCACCTTTCAGGTGCTTGCCTGCAATTCATGTTAACACCTGGGATCCCACGGGTGGGGCCCTATTTCTTTTCACACCCGGGATCCCCACCAGTTAGTCGCCTCTTACGACAAGCTCTCTGAGGAGCTGAGACCTATTCTTGCCATGACCTGAAGTGTGCCCAACAACACCCAGGTCAATCCTCCTTTATCAATGTTTTTCGTGCTGTACCATGACTCCTGCAAGGCTGTTGCATGCACTTGCTTGTTTGCACAAGTACATGTATGCAGGTCAACAACATTCTCCCAATGTCAGAGTTTGTAACCTCCTAAACTGTCCGTGTAACACCCTCTGACTGCATTGGAAACTAGGAACACGTGGCGTGCATGCATATTAAGTCTTTATTGATTTTGATCGGTACAGTAAGGCATGTGTCTGTATACGAGAGATGGAGAAACACTCCACTTAGAAACGGACAATGCTGATTGGTCGAGAGCCATGCGCACAAATGCTGCGCGCCATGGTTTTAACCACAGTGCAATCAGAGGGTATATCTGACATTCAGAGGTATGCAATCTGATGCCATGAGAATGGTCAACAACAGCTACACGTGCAAGCCAGGCAACACGGTTTTTGTGGCAGGAGGTGAAAGTAACAGCGGCGCCAAGATTTTTATTTTATTTTTTTCCATTTTCAATTATGTTCTGAATAGAATTGTATTTGAAACCTTCGTAACATACTCCATATTATTGTATATCCATGATACATGTATTCATTCATTGGACGTTATCTAGATCCATCTTGGATATAGTTTGGTATAATCTAGATTCATCTTGGATATAGTTTGACAGATGAAATGTCACTTGAACCGCAACTATTCTATTCCAATGAGATAAGCTGAGAAATCCTCTTATCCCACTTACAGGATTATTATTTACGCTTAAATGGGGCTTTATATATGCATCAACATCATGATGCCTATAGCTCTCAATAAATCACATGAACTCTTTCTCAAGCGCTTCGTTACCATGGCGACTCAAGGAAGTGGAACCACACCATCTGAAATCATGTGAATCAAAGCATAAATTTTATGTTTTTATATTTATATTATTTTGATATGGGAGCTAAGCTTATGAGTTTAAAAGCCTGATTGGTCACTCATAATTCGACCCTCGTCTCTAGTTACATTATTCACCTTATGAGCGCCACTATCAAGATTAGTTGAGAGAATATGATAGATTTGACCCAGGTGCGATACATGGTCATAATCAACTGGAAAATCATGCTGACCACCCGTTAACTTGCTTATAGAATTTCCATTGTCCTTGCATGTACATGTGCAACTGTCATGACTGTACATACAGTACTTTTCTGGCACTGACATATCAAATTCTCACTGAAACAATGGATTCTCGTGTTTAATTTTGCTTGATATAGCAATGTCCTTCATGACCATATTGCCAGTGTCAATAAAGTTATCTTATCAACATGTACATAATATCAGAAGCAAATTAACTAGAAGTGTGTAACATTAGATTAGAATAGCTACAACGCACTGGCATGGACTCGTCAAACTACCTACACACTAGAGTCTTGCACAATCTCTACACACAAAAGATGACATGCAGAGTCGATCATGGGTGACACTGTAACTATGTACATGTTTTATAGACAGTATTTGAATTCCAGCATCAGCTCATGTCCCATGATGGATTCATTCGACTTTTGTATTGAATATGCGTGAACGTGACATTCAATTTTACTTGACTGCACATGGTAATTAAACAGAGAGGTCAGGTGGTGGCCAACGCATTCTAGCTATAGTTTAACCTAAGGTTGCAGACTTCTAGTTGATTTGCTTCTGGTAATATATAGGTAGGCTAAACAATGGAAATGACACTACCATAAGGCATTGAAGTCCATACACCATGGATATGCGATACTCTGAACAGGCTTATTACGTAGTTCATCAGCGAGATACATGTGCCCATGCAGTGCTTCTGCTTCTTGCAGATGTGATGATCAAATTTATGAGAACAAGAATTTGGCAAAATGGTCCAAAAAACATGCAGATAATCCATTATTTCTTTGTTATTTCAATGATTTTAGAGAGTGATCAAATTTATTAGAACTGCCAACTGAACTTTGTCCCCAAAATTTGGGGTAATTGAATTTTGATTGGCATTGAATGATAGGGTGATTGAATTATTAGAGGGATTACCATGTACACATGTATAATTGACATTTCAGACTCGTATCCTGTACTGTTACATGCACTTTATCAGGTCACATCTGACTATCTCAGGTGCATTGTCAAGTAGCCTCTATCCTCTTGGGTCGCTTAATGGCTGATCATGTATTTAACCAATTTTGTTTCCTCGAAAAATTGATCAATAATCAATTATCATGATGATATCGGGTCAGGAGTCGCAGCTAAATTACATTGACCATTGATAATACCAAGAGATTTATCACTGAGGAGCTTTTCAATTAAGTTAATTAATGGCAGGTAATTAAAATAATCGGATAGAAGGTGTTGTCATCATAAAATTGGCCGATCCTCTTGATAGAATCTATAGCTTGGTCTCGCTCAGAACTCTGGATTTTCATTGGTGGAACTATACATTTATTCCGGAAATTCTGATTGTGTGAAACAGGTAGATTTGGCCTATTTGGTGTATAGTTTCAGTTGTAGTCTTTCTTAATTTCATTATTTCCCCAATATTTTACATACAGTATTCATGGTTTTGGATTTCAGCTGCTTGCTTACTTATTGCTCCGGTTGCTCTGTTGGTTCAACATCGATATTTTAATTGTATTACAGTTTTCGCTCATGGCTGACTCAAATGGACATACCAACGACATGTCTGGTGGAGAGAAAGTGGCGAGGAATAGCAAGGAAGAAGCTGCATTAAAACAGGTATATTCTGATGTTAGACAACATTGACATTGTAGATCCTGTGACAGGTTGTAATTGAGAAACACAATTAACTGTTGAATACATGTACATGCACCTGTACCAGCCACTGCATTCTAAATGTGCACTCTTCCATGGTGAGCTGTCTTCCTGTTACATAATTTGAAGAATGTCCAACATTATATATGTGTCCTACATGTACATGTAGCAATGTTCAGTAGCCTTGAACTTGTCAACAACAGGTGAAGTCCACATCCAACAGTATTGCCTGATCATAGGGTAATCTCTCTAATAACTCGATCAGTCCCCCTATCAAAATACAATCACCCCTAATATTAGAGACAAAATTCAAATGGCTGTTCTTATAAATTTGATTCATTGAAATAAACAGAAACTTGAACAGTGGATTATCTGCATGGTTTTGGACTTATGTGTCAACTACTTGTTCTAATAAATTTGATCACCCCTGGAAATTTCGCTTCCTGTGATCGAATTATTAGAGGGATTACTGTACTGCTTTAATAGAAACCAACCAATCCAGTCTCCCACTGTATCTCTGTATGGTAATTATCACCCTGCAATAGAAATCAACAAGCTGTGCATGTATCATCCTCCATAATGCAGCTATATGTTGACTCTGTACCAGCCCTGCAGACAGATCCAGGCTGTACAGCTATTACTCAAACCCTCGATTTGAAATAACAGTCAATGAATGGACAGCATTTTGGGGCGATGCGCAACCTTTGCAGGATCTGGTATATTTCGACAAAGGCCGAGTTCAAACAGAGAATAGCTGCACTCCACAGGGAAACAACACCTCTCAAGTCAAAACAATGACGGATATGAAACATATTGAATTAAAAACTAGCAGACATGGCAGAGGGGATGAAATATACAACACATTACCTGGCACCTACATGTAATATGCTCAATATGAACATATTTGGAGTGGTCATGAGGTCATGATTGCGCATTGAAATCTTTCTAAATCAACCGGCCCGTAATCATTATGGTGTAAAAGATATCCGTCTTTGCATGGATTTGATAGAACGTCATGACTATAGGGATGATGTACATGTATCAGTTTGGGTAGATGATAAAAGATCTCCCTATGCTTATATATCGGATAGCCCACAATTTTGCCAGTATTAATATTTCCAATAAGGAGTTGTAAAAAAATTAGAAGCTGTCTTTTAAATTATAAGCCTGTTATCCCTGTCATCAGCTAGACTACTCAAAGCATACATGTACATGTATTCGTCTATTGTCGAACGCGACGTTAAACCTTAATTCTCTCTCTCTCTCTCTCATCTTTTGTCTGTACCCAGTACCAGATACATGTAATCTATTCTAAATGTTTTCTCCAATATTTTGAAGTAAATATTTCATACAACATTGAAACTTCACATGTCATAAACTCAATTAGAGCAATTTTATTCCAAAGTATTAAGGAAATCCTAAGCGCTTCCAATGGTAACTCGTGAAAATCAGAATTTAGATGAACGATTTGTGGGTTATGATGGCCCCAAAATCCCATGGTAGATATTGGTGATTTTTGTCATTTCTCAACAGATTTTCATGAAATAAGAGACTAAAATTACACTACTTGTGTTTATATACTGTGTGAAATTTCAATGTTCATCAGATGTTGCTCGACAATTTTTCCTGAAATATTGGCGGAAACGTCTGAGCATGTTAAGTTGTTTTTGTGGTTTTGCTGGTTTATCTGATACTAGCCTCCCATAATATTATTAAAGGAATAGAAAACATATGACTAATGTATACACTGAACGAAAGATCTATCTCCCCCGTATCCAAAAATGTAAGCAAATATTTTTTGCGATTTTTTACCGCCGATCTATTCATATCGAAACATCAAAACTGGACAGATTCATAAGTGCCGCCATTACAAGGGCTTGCGTCTATTTTAACCAATCAGAAATGCCGAAAACATATTGTGCGCATCGCTTCGTGACGTCAGCCGGGCTCATGCTCACTTTCGCCCTGTACGTTATTAGTAAGAGAAACTCTCGGGACTGCTGTCTATATTTTGTATACCGTTATAATTTGATAGAAGTAGTGTGCCAATATTCCGCAAATAAACGGGCATCATGCCGCAGTGTGTGGCGTTTGACTGTTCTAACAGAACTGGGAATAAAAACCTTCCAAAGACCGTGACATTTCATCAGATGTACTGAAACAGAGGGTGCATAACGTCGGTCGGCAGGATTTTACTTCAAACTCATCAGTGAAGAACTTTTGCACGGTGAGGCTGCTGCAATAAATTGGAATGAGTTTATCAGTCTTTCAATACTATCACGATGTGCGGTTCCTATTCCTGTCAAATTGTAATCATTCCAATGTACGAAAAGCTTGGTTTGTAATATATCTCCATGCAATGTCATTATATTTTCACCTTCCCCGCTAGAGAGCGGCGAGGCCCCGGTGACGTCACACACTTAGACGATCCTAGCCTGAATGGCGGCACGCTTGAGAGACAATGATGCGCAGGTTGAACGCCGATTTAATCGAGTAGAAAGAATCGCAAAAAATATTTGCTTACATTTTTGGATACGGGGGAGATAGATCTTTCATTCAGTGTATACATTAGTCATATGTTTTCTTCTCCTTTAAATCTGGGAAACCCCAATGGTCTTGGGTAATTTTCAGTTGAGACCTGAAAGTGCTCAATAAACTCAGTAAAATGCTGTTCACTGAATGTAAATTACCTTTCCTTTCCATTAACTCTGGAAGCAACTGAATTGCAAGTGATATGCATTTTTTTTTAATCAATAAACACTGACGATTTTGATCACATGTTACTTCTACATCAATGTCAAAAAACAAAAATTGTCACATGACCAGTTTCATGTTGGATTTTCTTAACTTCTATGATGTTACGGATCGAGGTAAGTGGCAACACTTTATAAGAAGTCGAGAACAATTGTCCAATTAATTTGCGTTCCAATGCAACAGAATCAGCTGGGTGTGTGCCAGACTTAATTTGAATTGTCTGAGATTGCCATGGTAGTGATTAGGAGTTAATCCTCTTTGGACATTGATCAATACAGATTTAGGAATTCATCATCTATTTCTGTTAATCACTGGAAATTCAGTGAACTTCATTTTCACCAGAAATAGTTTGTTTCAGAGTTTAATCGTCTCATACGACATGTGTGCTACATGAATGACAACATTTTTTCAGAAAATGTATTTCACTGCTCTTAATTGTAATTTCTGAAAACCTTTGGAGGGTACCTCTTCAAAATGAAGAAACTAATATCAAAAGCTGCACAATTTTTAATTTACTCTAAAAAATGTCCTGTACAATGTACATCAAAAGAATCGCCCACATGTAGATCTTCTTAACTTTTGTAATGCATACGTTTAAGGGAGCTACTTGAAATTAGGAACTGAGTTCTCTGGTAGGGATGGCATATGCCGGTTATTCAAATGGGATATGCCATGCCCAGTTTGGTGTTCTGATCTGGATGGATTAGAGTTCCAGTTGGAATGACCCATTCCCCTCATGCCGCTGCATGGTATGGCATAAGCCATCCTTTTTCTGCCGAGTTCCAAACTGTATGGCATGGAGTTCCTAGGAGTTCCAACACGGCGCACCATGCCACTCTGTTTGGAATGCCTTATGCCAGTTCCTAGTATGCCCCAATTTCAAGAAGCTCCCTTGGAATTGATACCATTCATCATGTTCATATACTTGTATCTTTCCAGTTTAAATCAAAAATAGAGGATCTGATTAAGCCGGAGTATGATGATCGCTACTTGTGGAAATGGCTGAAAGGTAAAATACATGGTTGTCTACTTGTAAATACAACGTATGCAGGCAACCAAAACAGCAACAACGATGACTTGTATATATACATACAGTTGCCGGTGCCCTACATGTAGCTGACCCCAAGTTTATTTTTCAAGAATTCAGTTGAGGAGGTCATTTTTGTATTCTTGCTCTCCGCTCTGGCAGCTGTGAGACAATAACTTCTATTTGCATGCAGTGGTATAGGAAGCAAAATGGATTGGAGGGGTGGGGGTGATATGCATGCTACATTCTGTGTGCAAGTGCATCAGTCATGTCCATCCAATCCCTTCAGTTCATGCAATTTATGTATTTGATGTATTTGGAAAACAATCGTGTTCAAGCATAATATATCCGCCACAGTCAAAACAAGTGTGAGATGTGTCGTAGCAAGCCAGTCCCCCCCCCCACCTCCCCACCTCCCCCCGCTAATCCTACACCTACATGTATGCCATGTATGTGGATACTAGAATATATTTTATGTTGACATCTCTCAATTCTGTTTCAACTAATTTTGAGATACACATCATGTTCTTGTCCTCCAACCCTCAAATGAGCTGAATGAGAGAGTTCAGAACTGAGTGCTGTTCATCTAGACCTCGAGCATTGCCAAGGCCTCAGCTGTTTGTCGTAAGATGCGACTAACTGGGGCACCCGTTGGTGTCATAGGTTTAAAAATGAGTAGTGATCCATCTTTGGGGTACAGAGCGTAAACAGGACTAGGACCCTACCCATGGGGTTCCTGGGTGTGAAGAGGACTAGGGCCCACATATCGGGATGTGGCCGAACGATTGTTGAAAGCGATGTGAAATTAAACTGCTGAGTCTTGGTCATCTTCATCATCTGAACCTAAATGTCCAGTTGGTCACTTCCAAACCTCTCTGATTGGCTGACTGGACATTCTTCTGTGATTGGCTGAATGTTCTTTTACTTTCTAGTGGGTCACTTCAAAACCTCTGATTGACTGACTGGACATTCTTCTGTGATTGGCTGAATGCTCTTTTACTTTCTAGTGGGTCACTTCAAAACCTCTCTGAGTGGATGTTCTTCTTTGATTTGCAGAATGCTCTTTCGTTTTCTGGTGGGTCACTTCAAAACCTCTCTGGTGAACTGACTGGTTGTTCTTCTGTGATTGGCTGAATGCTCTTTCACTTTCTAGTGGGTCACTTCAAAACCTGTCTGACTGGATGTTCTTGGCTGAATACTAGCTCTTCCATTCTCTAGTGAATCACTTCAAAACCTCTCCGATTGACTGTCTGCATGTTCTTCTGTGATTGGCTGAATGCTCTTTCATTTTTTGTGGGTCACTTCAGAACTGCTCTGATTGGCTGACTGGATGTTCTTCTGTGATTGGCTGAATGCGATTTCAGTTTCTATTCACTTTCTTGCTTAAGGCAATGAAACATGCTGATTTGTTCTCAAATATTCAAATTAGCCACTTAGAAGCCTTGTAGTTGGAAGATATCACATGATGCAACTGGATGTCAAGTTTCGGAATCGCTTCACTGATGTACCTTATTGACCTTAATGTTTTGCTTCAATCCATAATATAATATATCTCGTACATCTCATATACTTATACCATGATTACTCATATATATCTCATATGTTTCTTGTTTTCAGCTCGTGAGTTTGATGTATCTAAAGCAGAACAGATGTTCAGAGCTGTAAGTATTTCACCTGTTTATTATCACATGTTTGGAAAATAAAACTTCTCAAACATCGAGTAAACATTACCTTATTAATTGGCAGGAAAACAACAGAGACTGTTTAGCAAATTGAAAAATCTTTTGTAATTAACAGTGAAAAAACATTACTTCTTTAGGATCTGATGAGAAATTGGCTCATTTCAATGGTTAGCTTTCAATGAGATGAGTCGTTGCCATACCAACATATGTATTTGGCCTTTGTCAGCCCCAGTAGAGTGAATGCAGGATAATGAGTATCCACACTTGTGAAATATGTTTGAGATTTGTCTTCGGGGTTCAGATTTGTCAAGGACTGGTCTGTCGTAACATAAATGTATTCCAACATGATTTAATAAGCTAATGAATTTGTTTGTCTCTAGTTATTGATGTTTTGAATTGTTTTTTCATCTCCAGAGCATGGCATACAGAGAAAAGATGAAGGTCGACTCCATAACAGAAACATATGAGCCACCAGAGGTTAGTTTCCCTTGTACTTACAAGACCCAATTCATTGGATGAAAATTCTGATGCAGATTCATCTGTTTTCAGGTATTCCTTGACTTTCATGGCTGAGTTGCATAATTAATGCATAATGCCACCAATACCCCCCAGGCATGAGTCAAATCACAATCTATTACATCAGTCTCACTCCAGTTCTCATTCTCAGGCCCAGAGCCCAACCCTCTAATCTGAAATTGTAAGATGCATGTATCTCGACCCACTCCTGATTATTTGATAACTCCGCATAGCCCCACCCTGTAACCTGTGTATTTCAAATCCGAGTTCGTACAGTTTTAAAGATGCCAGACATTCAAATTACCAAGATGAGGTTGAGCTCTCATCTCCATTTTGACATGGGAGCTGGACATTTGCCACAATCAGTCTCTGATTGCCATTCCATTCAATCAGAGCATGGAGACATGGTAGATATAACTGCAGATTGGGATGAATCAATCAGCCAAGTTCCACACAGCTTAACCTCAAATCCTTCATAATTGAAATCTATTGATCCTTTCTGTAATTAGTTAATAGGCTTACTGTTAAACCTGTTTAGTATGTAGGCTTACATGTACATGTATTTCTATCCATAGTATCTAATGGCACACAATTGTTGGCACTTAGTTCAGGCCATTCATAATACTATGTGTGTTTCAGGTAACAATTTTTATCATGGTGGGTAGGTAGGTCATTAGGGATTTTTGTCCTCTGCCACGAAGTGGTGGGAGGACTTGGAAATGCTAGCCGTCCGTCCTTCCGTCCGTCCCTCCGTCCGTCGTACCGTCCGTCCGTCCGTCCCTCCGTCCGTCCCACATCTTGTGAACGCGATATCTTGAGAACAATTCGACCAATCGACTTCAAACTTGAGAAGGTGCTTCACATCAGTTAGACGGCCATTGGTATTGATTTTCACTGAGGTACGTAATCCAAGATGGCCGCCATCGACCATATTGAATTCTGTCCGTCCCACATCTTGTGAACGCGATATCTTAAGAACAATTTGACCGATTGACTTCAAACTTGAGAAGGTGCTTCACATCAGTTAAACAGCCATTGGTATTGATTTTCACTGAAGTACGTAATCCAAGATGGCCGCCATCGACCATATTGGATTCTGTTCGTCCCACATCTTGTGAACGCGATATCTCAAGAACATTTCCACCAATCAACTTCAAGCTTGGGAATGTTCTTCACATCAGTCAGACGGCCATTGGTATTGATTTTCACTGAGGTACGTAATCCAAGATGGCTGCCATTGACCATATTGGATTCCATCCGTCCCAGATCTTGTGAACGCGATATCTCGAGAACAATTCAACTAATCGACTTCAAACTTGGGAAGGTTCTTCACTTCAGTTAGACGGCCATTGGTATTTATTTTCACTGAGGTACGTAATCCAAGATGGCTGCCATTGACCATATTGGATTCTGTCCATCCCACATCTTTGTGAACGCGAGATCTCGACAACAGTTTGACCAATCCACTTCAAACTTGAGAATGTGCTTCGCATCAGTTAAACGGCCATTGGTTTTTATTTTCACTGAGATACGTAATCCAAGATGGCTGCCATGGACCATATTGGATTCACTCCGTTTCACATCTTGTTAACACGATATCTCAAAAACAAATCAACCAATCGACTTCAAACTAGGGAAGGTTTTTCACATCAGTTAGACGATTTATAAACCTCACCATCCACAAATCCATATACAACTACAAACTTACATTCCAGTGTTACACTACCCATTACTGCCAGGGATTCATAGAAGTCCAAATTTTTACTACCCACTATAAAATATTGAGTTCTTTTTATGCTCAAATTGAGTTTTTCCAAGTTTTTACGGCCCACCCACAAGTTGATATTGAGTTTTTGAATGTTTTTACCACCCTACCAATTAAGATATGAACAAATAGTTTCTGTAGTACTAAGGTGAGCTATCTAATGTGATTTGGATAATGGTCATCTGAATGACAAAAAAACACATGTTCTGTATTGTAACTTGCTCACTTATTTTAATAGATTTCATTTTTTTGGACCTCGTGTTTGTAGCAACACCAACAGCGGTAAGAGATCACAAACTATCATAAACATTCAAAGATAATTATCATATAACGCTTGCAAGAGACGCTATAAAATCCTTACATCATCAGCGGATTTTCACGCAAGATGTAGCAGCTGTCAAGCAGAATGATGTCTTGAACTCAGACTTCTACTTTACGTCCATCGCATGGTTGCCGTCGAACTTCAGATCAAAGGAACTGCAGGGGTAGAATTTCGCAGAATTTTGCGAGAATCCAGTTGGATTCTTAGTGGCTTAGTTTGCGAGAATCCAAAGAATCCAAATTTGCGGAACCAAGCATTTCGTGACCAGTTGCCATTTTCACTAGTGCTAGTTACTGCACAACTAGATGTAAACTTCTCAATGGGAAAAATTGAAATCGCCTCATTTATTCTGAGGAGGGTGGTTAGCACACATATAATAGCACAAATTAGTTCAGGCGAGTGATTATCTCCATTGATGAGCAGTATTCAACCTAAACATGTTTGGTAAGTGGTAAGTATATACTCTTAATTTTATTTCATTTGTATCTTTGTATTGCATATGAAACAAATATTGGAATTGTCTGCATTGCAAAAAAAAAAAATAATCATAAAAAAAAAGAAAATAAATAAATAAATAAAAATCTGGCCACCTGCTGCATTCCCTGACAAGCAGTAAATCAACAATTGTTATTAATGAACCTTTATATAAAGACTAGGCTATGGATTTATATGAGATACGCAAAAACATTAAAAAAAATAAGGAAATTCCAGATATTTTTGTACCACATTTTCTCATTTTATACCATGATGGTTTTTACAGTGAAAGATAAAAATTACCAACAAAAATTCAAGAGTCACGGACATAAACAAGAAATGCAATGCCGTTAAAGTTAAAATCTAGACCACAAATAAACCGACTTCTGAAGAAATGCATGTTCTCAACGTAAAGTGCTAGACCGCGTTGTTGTTGTTGTTCATGACGGGTATCATACACGCAATGTCTCTGCAAACGATCCATTTATATTTTCATAAATTTCCTACCGCTTGATTCTACTTTGCCCGATGTTCTGTCTTAGGGAAAATTGTTTGTCATTCTAATTATGAACGAATCCGAATCAAATTCATCTGCTAATGTCCCAGGTTTCATTTTCACCCTCGTGTACTTTTCGTCTGCAGACCGCCAGCTAGCATTCAATTCCTTCATATAGACTGTTTTCGTCTGTTGGGTTTAACGTAGGTAGCTGTGCACCGAGCAGCCGAGCGAAGGAGAATACACTCATACTTTCGGCGCCAGTCGGGAACCATTACAGAGAGTATTCGAGGCTCCCAAAAAATAATCGAGCAAAGGTCTCCGAGGTTTAGTTAGCGCATTACGTCAGCAAAACATGTGAAAACCGCCACTTCCGTTTGTGTACCGTACGTTTCGCAGAACTCGCAAATTGTCGAAGGATCGGCGATGATTTTCACATCACTGAAATAATTTGCACCATTTCGAGTATTGAGTTTTCGTCAAAAACATTGAGTATTTCTTGTCCAAAACGTACACTTTTGAGTTTTTTGCTGTCTATATTCAGTTTTTGACATTTTTTTTCTACCGTTTAACGGTAGTAAAAACGGACGTCTATGAATCCCTGTACTGCTTCCCAAACCTCCTCAAATTGTCTCAACAATTCCAGATGAACGTCTCTTTCCACATACACATATCAACTTTCCAAGTTATATTTAAGGAGATATTGGAAGCGTATATGCTGTATGCTCTCAAACAGGCTACTTGGCGGAGGACCTGCTAGCTACTCAGCTTGTGTTTTTGTTTTTACCCCTCGGGCAAATTGTCATCGTCAGCGTCGTCTGTCTGTCCATCTGTCTTGTCTGTCTGTCTGAACGTCTGTGGACACGATATCTCAAGAACAATTATAGCCAGGTATTGTAAATTCATACCACGTAAGCATCTGGTGAAGGGTCAGAAGCCTATTGAAAATGACCGCCCTTGACCTAATTTATCAAGGTCAAATTATAATATTTGCTATATTTTTTGAAGGATTCACCCTAGGGCCTCGAAGTTTATATTATGTATGCAACTGGCGATTGACTAGAAGCCTATCCCAGTTGACTGACCTTGACCCATTTTTTCAAGTTCATATACTGTTAATTATGATATAACATGAAGAATTATGGCTAGGCTTTCCAAATTAATACTATGTATACGTCTGGCAATGGCTCAGATATGTGCTGAAGATGACTGATCTTGACCTAGTTTTGAAGGTCATATACTGTTTATCATGATATAACATGAAGATATATATCTAGGCTTTCCAAATTAATATATGTATACATCTGGCGATGGTTCAGATGTGTGCTGAAGATGACTGAACTTGATCTATTTTCAAGGTCATAAACTGTTTATTATGATATAGCATGAAAAAATATGGCTAGGCTTTCCAAATAATTTCTATGTGGACATGTGGCGATGGTCCAGCGGTGTGCTGAAGATGACAGACCTTGACCTATCTTTTTCAGTTCAGATTCTATTTAGTACAATATATCACAAAGGATTATATCTACATTGTTCAACTCTATACCACTTATGCCTGGACTTCTAGTCTATTGAATACCACTGACCTTGACCTATTTTCTAAAGGTAAAATTGTATATGTTAAGTCTAAGATCTCTGAATTCATGTTCCATATGCAATTAAGTTAGAATATATCAGAATATTGTTCAAGATGACTGGCCGTGATCTATATTTCCAAGATCAAATTACTTAATTTGACTATGAGCTATACAGAAGAGTATATTTAGAGCTAAAAATTCAGTCATGCTCTACCAGAACCTCAATGTAAAATTGTCCCCAAGCTGACTGGCTCAACTTCTATGTATTTCTAAAATGAGAGAACTACAGTCAACCTTACTAGGTCACATTTTTGTTAACCTACATGATGTCCCAAGTTCTAAGAATACATCTTATGCAATGCATGTTTTCTGAGTTTAGACAATAACTGATAGCTGAGGGATATTAAAGCCCATTGGGCTATTTTTTACCCCTCAGCCTATTAGGCTGTGTGGTCTTGTCATCGGCATGTACGTCCGGTGGTCCAGTCGTCTGGTCATCAGTCGTCAACAATTCTTGTGACCGGTCTAGAAGCCAAACCGTTGCTTCTAGAGACTTCAAATTTGGTATGCAGGATTGTTGGGTGTTCAACCACAAGCCTATTGAATCTGGACCTGATTGGTTGGAAACTTTGGTGACCATCTTTAATTTATGCGAAACCGTCACAGCTTTCTCATTACCAAGATATCTTTAGAACGACTTACCCTGGCACACCAAACTTGCTGTGCACATCCATATGCTCGTGACCCAGAACCCTATTGAATCTGGACCCGATTGGGTGGAAACTTTGGCGGCCATCTTTAATTTATGCGAAATCATGAATCTTGTGTATCTCGGAAACCATTTCGCTGTTCAGTGTGAAACTTGGTATAGATCATCAATACATCAAGAAACTTTAAAGGAATGACCAAACCAGTTTCCCTGATTGGGTGAAAGCCTTGGTGGCCATCTTTAATTTATGCAGAATCTTTAATGATGTATTTCTCTGATACCATTGAAGTGTTCTATACGAAACTTGGTATACAGCATCGATGTATCAAGAGGCTTGCTATGAATAACCACATAAGTTCTTCTGAGAGGCGGGAAGGATGGCTGGCCATCTTTAATTAATGCAAAATCATTAATGATCTATATCTGATACCATTTTAGTGCTTCATATGAAACTATAAATCATCGATACATCAAGAAACTTACAATTAATGACAAACAATTTCTCTGATTAGAGTGGAAAACTTGATTGTCATCTTTAATTTATGCAAAATTCATACCTCTGGTACTGTTCAAGTGTTTGATGCAAGACTTTGTATACATCATCAGTACATCAAGAGACTAAAAATAAATGACAGAACCGTTTTCTCTGATGGGATGGAAACCTTGGCAGCCGTTTTCAATTTATGTAAAATCATTGATGATCTATATATCCTTTGATACTGTTCAAGTGTTCAGTATGCTTGGTATACGTCATAGATACATCAAGAGACAAGTAATGACTGCCGGTTTCTCTGATTGAACGGAAAACTTTGCGTCCATAATTTCTGATTGCAAGTTTTTTTATAATCTGTATTTTTGTCACTTGACTGCTTGATGTTCCTGATGTTTTTAAAGTAGTATGGTTCAAATTGAATAGATTGTGAATGGCTGGCACACAGAGACGAGGGGTTTTAGATGCGCAGCTTCGTATTCCTATCAAAAACTCCATGTTACTTGGCTCCCACTGAAAATCGGAAGACTTTTATTATTGTTCCGATTATTATTAGGGTTCAAAGCAAAAATGGCTTGAAGCCTTTTGTTTTGTTCAGAATACTTTTGTTCTTCCGCCATAAGCTTATTTTTCGCACGTGATATGTCAAATTATTTGTTAATAGTTCTCCAATTCATCCAACATCCCACAATGAATTTATCACATTTTAATCTTTTACAAGCCACTGCTAAAGCATCTTCTACATTCAGCCAAATCTTTCAGGTTTTTACTTATGCATTTTCCATTCATTGTGTACCAATATACACTGACTAAAACTGTCTGACTGAGGGGTTGTTGCACTTTTTAGGTGCTGACTCATGTTTATTAATGTAATCATGAGCTTTCAAAAGGGATGAGTTGAATTTTTTGTGCTAGATTTAGCCATATTTAGGTGGATTTACTTGTATCTAGTACTGTGTTATGCGTTCATGTAACAACATGTGCATTCAAGTTAATTGTTAAGATTTAGAAAGAGTTATAGAAAAAGTTATTGGAAATTCTGGGCAAGAAAATAAATAAATAAATAAATAAATAAATCAATAAAATAGAGCCTACTCCAAAATGGATCAATTATTTTGGATAGATTGGAAACACAAACCTTCTTTTTGATGGCCTCACATAGATGGAAATTATATTTCCAAGTCACCTAATTCACCTATTGATGGTAATCGAATCACAGAAGACAATTTCCTGTTTTAACTGTGCCCTACTTATTACAGGTTTTCTGTTTAATAATGTGTTTGAAGTTAATCAGGCATGGTGTCTTGTTAACTCAGTATTGTATCAGTACCTAGCACAGCATGAAGCAATGATTCTCAGTGACATTCTCCATAGTTTGTACTGCCTTGAAAACTTTGAAAATGACAATTTATAACTCGAGTCCTTGAAAAGCCTTGAAAAATATAAATTTGTGCTGAAGATCTTGAAAAAACCTTGAAATTGGAATTCATGTTCATTGTAATGTCAATCCAGTTGTCAAGTTATAGCTCAGAGTTGTACCCTCCTGTGCTGTCGGATAGTACCGGTACAATTAACCCCATCATATTGATATATTCTTTAATCATCCAAACTAAATTTCCAAATGTATTTCAAAGACCATATATGAACAAAATATTTGCTGACAAGATATTCATACTCATGTTCACTTGAATACGGTAACAAAATTGATCTGTATAGTTTCAATGACACTGGAAGTAACTAATATGCCTTGAAAACAGGAAATATTACTTTGAAAAAAACGTGAAAACGCCTTGAAAATTGGAAGCCTGATTGTCCCCGGACCCCGAAGAGCTAATGGGAGACTATACACATTTTGGGGTCCGTTCATGCATCTGTGCATCCGTGTGTCTGTCCGATTTTCTTTCCAGCTAATTTCTGAAAAACTCAATGCATTCTTTTCAAATTTGGTATGTGGGTACCTCACCTCAAGATCTAGCTTGGGATTGTTTTTCAAGCCGATCTGCCTATAGGTGGCACCACAGGCTGGGAGCAAAGTTAAAATTTTGTTTCCAGACAATAACTTTGAAAAACTGAATGGATTCTTTTCAAATTTGGTATGTGGGTACCTTGCCTCAAGATCTCGCTTGGGATTGTTTTTTCATGCTGATCCTCCTGTAGTTGACACCACCTGTTGGTCAAGTTAAAATTTTGTTTCCTTACAGTAACTTCTGAAAACCTAACAAAATTAGGACTAATTCGGTAATTGTGGGTACCTCGCCACTGGATCTCACTTGGGATTGCTCTCCATGTCAAGTACGGAATGTTACAGTTCCAAGTCAAATCAACAGTGATTCAACGTACATGTAGGTGTGTGTGTGGGGGGATGGGGGCTCCAACTGCTCGAGTTTTCATTCTCATGGCAGCAGATTGTATAACTTCTACTTTCAGGCATACTCTGATTACACGGGGAATGGTTTCTGTGTGCATGGCTCTCGGCCGTTCAGCATTGTTCGTTAGTAAAGGGAGCGGGGTGGGCTCATCGTGTCACTACAAGCAAGAAGTTGTAGCATGTGTTCTTTGAAATAATTTAGCATGAAAATTACCACGACATACACCTCGGAAATTTTTAAATGCCTTGACAAATTGTGAGGGCTATAAATATACCATGATAAAACAATTCAGAATGCCATTTTCACACATTCTGAACTCTTCTCACAGTTCTCAGTTCCAAATTAACAAGAACCTTATGGGCTTCAATATACGCCCATGCATACCTTCAATATACGCCCATGCATACCTTCAATATACGCCCATGCATACCTTCAATATACGCCCATGCATACCTTCAATATACGCCCATGCATACCTTCAATATACGCCCATGCATACCTTCAATATACGCCCATGCATACCTTCGACTGCAGAAACCAAGCTTACTTTTGAGACCCTTTCCATGATCCCTCTAGATATTGCAAGTACAATTTGACCTCGATAATATAGATCAGTCCAACTGGAAAACCTGACAATACTCCTTCAAGAGATATTGTGTTAACAAGCAAGATGGACCGACAGATGGATGGGCCATGCATACAGGGGTCGCGGAACGGGGGAGGGGGGGCAGGCTACAGCCCCCCACTTTTTGAGACTGCTATGTTATAAGTCCTATCTTAGATAGCACCAGTCCAGCATTTAACATGGCCGATATAGAGTTCAGCCCCCCCACTTTCAAACGTGCTCCGAGGCGCCTGGCATACAATACCCTTTGACCAAAATTTGCAGAAGTGTAAAAATCATTAGGTTTCTTCATCATCATGCATCACAATCCACACGACACATAGTATAAACATAGCAATTTTTCAATGATTTAATTTGGACCTCAAAATGAATAGGTTTTCTCCTTGACCCAAGGTGTACCCAAAGTTTGGTACTAATCCATCACCTGGAACTGGTGATGTACGTCGCACAGACAAAAAGAAGTTAACAGACAGATGGACAGAAATGCTGATCGCATTATACGACCTCCTCTATTGACTGGCATATCAAATAAGCTGTTTGATCCTGTTCCTACTCCCTATGCTTATATTATCAAAATCAGTATTGAAATCCATGCACTGTCTGCCAATTTCTCATTTGATCCTTCTCTTCTCACCCTGAAGGTTTTAAAGAAGTACTTGACTGGTGGCATTTGTGGCAACGACAAAGAAGGTAGTCCGATCCGTGTCGAGCCGTACGGTCACCTCGACATGAAGGGCATCATGTACTCGGCCAAAAAATCTGATTTAGAGAAAACCAAGCTCCTTCAGTGTGAACAGACTGTAGACGACTGGAAAGAACAGAGCAAAAAGGTATGAATACGGAATGTCCTCTTATAATTCAATCACTGGGAGGGACATTCCCCACCTGAAATTTGGGTTTGGTCAAATTAATTAAAACAGGAAGTTGACAGAATTGTATGAAATCATGTAGATAGTTGATTAATTCTTTGTTATAATGATTGTAGAGGGTGATCACGTTCATTAGAAGTACTGATTGAATTTTGCCCACAAAATTGGTAGGGCAGGGGGTGATTGAATATTCTTTTGCTGTTACAAACTTCTGCATTTGGAAATTGGGCATAACTTTGGGAATGAGTTTTGAGCAAATATCATCCGATATGGATTTGCATTCTATTAACAGCTTCTTCCATCTCATACAAAAAACATCTTGCAATTTACATTTTCTCTGTGAATCAATGCTGCCCATCAGATGTTGTATGTGTCGCCTATATTGGACATCTTACAAACTTGTATTTAATATTGTTTTGTTTTTCCTCTCAGCTCGGTAGACGGGTAGATGGTCTGACAGTAATATTTGACATGGAAGGTGTAAGCACAAAAATGCTTTGGAAGCCAGGTATGTTAGCTCCTATTCTCAACATTTAACTGTCAACAGATGTAATTTGAAGGAAAAGATATGGATTGTCTCCCCTGATGTGATGCAAAGGGTTATCTCCCTTGATGTAATTATAGTTGGCATTTCACCTTCAACATGAACATCATACAATGCATTCGGTAGGTCTAAAATTTGGAAAAGTAAAAAATGGAACATTTTGACTAGAATTAAGTATTAAATTTGAGACTGAGCCTATATTTGTGTAATTTGAGGATTTGCTATATTTTTCTTTATTTTGGGTACTGGAAAATAATTTGAGCTACATCGATCACCATGCAAAGTGACTTTACACTCTAGGTGTTACCCTATTTCTTATAATGTTTAGAACAACAATTTTAGACTTAGTAGCAGAGAAAAGCATCTTTAAGTCAACTGAGGCTAAATACTGTGGTATGGATATGTTATTTATCCTAAGAACTGAAAATATAGCCAGTGAAATTTGTAGATAGTTGGTAGAATTTCTCTCCACAGATGCCTGAAATTTAGTTTTGCCGTCTGAATAATTAGAAGAAATAGGGTATCAGTTGATATGTACGTTTACATGTCCACAGGATTACAGATGTACCTATATCTGGTGAAAGTACTCGAAGATAATTACCCTGAAATGATGAAGAGGATGTTTGTTATCAATGGTAAGATTATCTTCTTCAAATCTCGAGGGCACCCCGGGCAGGCCCCAACCAGACCCTCAGTTTGAGCACTCATACGCGATGCGGAATTTGGCAAGGCATAGTGCAATAGGCCATGGTGCAGGACTGTTGAAACCCATGGAAGCTCTAGGAGTATTAAATGGTGTAAAATACAGCCTGACAACTTGATAGTTAGCACCACTACTTGCCAAACCCATGGCGTCCATACCTGTTATAATGGGTTCATAAACAGCCTGGACTGGATAATTACAAGAACAAAGAAGTCATGCGGGTCCTGAACCCCCCCCATTGAAACCTGGGGAAAAAATTTAAATTTAAAAAAAAAACCACACACACACAAACCAGAAAAACCTGCACTTGGAGAAATCAACAAACCCTGGGATTCCACATAGATATGTCTTACATTGATATACATGTAAAATAAACATTATGAAATTTGAGTAGGTGTATTAAACAGACCATCATTTATCCATGTGGTTTGTGATTGACAGACTCCATGTGGTTTGTGAGTGACAAACTCTAGTTGGAGTTTGAATATATATACCTATAATCAGAAATTGTCACCACGAGCACAGCATGTGATGTGGTGCGGCATTGAAAAAATGGTTCAAACTGATGGATGTAATGTCTTTCTTTAGGTAGAGTTGTGTTAGAGGCCTGTAATAATAATATAAAATGTTCACTTTTCCCTGATTTTTGCTTTCAGCGCCGAGGATATTCCCGTTGTTGTACAAGATCTGTCGTCCTCTGATCAGTGAGGATATGAAGAACAAGATACATGTTATAGGAGGTAATAATAATCACATACAAAGGTGCAAAAGGGCCACTTTACTTCACTAGATGACATAGTCGAGTATTCACAGTGACACTATTTACAGCCTGCAGGCAAGAGCTACCGATTGCAGTCCTTTCCATGCCCACACATGCCCGAGAGTTCCAGGCGTCCGATTTGTCGCTCGCCCGCATCGCCCGCTAAAATCCAGTATTGGATCAACTTTCTGGTAAGCGACTCGGCATCGCTTCGCTCGCTTGTGTTTGCACGCTTGCTCTCGAAGTGAAGTACGGAAGTATATTTGGGAAATTCTGCAGAACATGCGCAATTGATACAAAGTGACAACCAAAGGTATTTATGTAAAGTCGAACGCAATTGGTGTTGCGGCTGGTTATATTGGTTATATGTACGGACACATTCATTGGTCCGTGGTGCAGTGAAATTTTTTCCTTCTCTCCACATGATCTGTTGTCAAGGCAACAGATCATGTGTCGAGAATGAAAAAATTTCACTGTGTGCTTGAACTCCCTTCCAGTTCAGGCATGTTTTTCACTGTGACACACGACATCGTTTTTGCTGTCTTCTTGATTTTTGTATTCGGAATGAATATGGCAGAAAGTGTTCTTACAAAAGGGAACAGAGTTGAAATCAAGACTTTCAAAAACTGGGGCACTGCCGTAAAAGAAGAAATATTCAACAAAAATACAGATTTTCTTGAATTAGTTCATTCTCCAACAGTACAATATACTCTCCCAAACATTTTTAGGTGAGTGATTGATAGGAGAGCGATAGCTCGCTCAGGCCATTTTAGGGGACTGATTCGTAACTCTCCCGAGATTTGCTCATGTCAAGGACTGGATTGCACGTCGTATTCATGTAAATTTACCAGTTTTTCAGACCTGGGAAATCACCGTAACCATCATATTGCTTGGTGTATTACTCAGAGGAGGAAAGACCAGGCTCCGTTTAGCGAATTTGATAAAACACTAGACCACAGCCAAACATATTGCTGAATTTGAAGAATTAACAGGCCAGACCAGGCAGATGCCCCATGGGACTTCCGGGGATTGACCTACGGGTGTTGTTGTGCCTCCCCCAGTTCATGTGATTGGCCTGGGGTGTCACAATGCACACTGCAGGTCATGGAAAGAGTTGAGCCCTCAGCTCTTCAGACAGCTTGTCATAAGAGACCACTAACTGAGGCACCCGTGGGATTCCATATGTGAAAAGCAATAGAACCCCAACCGTGGGGTTCCAGGTGCGAAAGAAATAGGATCCAAACATCATGAAATATTGTTGAAAGCGACATTAAACCATAATCACTCCTCAGTTGTGGTTGATAGGATAATACTGTATGGCTCATATTTGCCAATGTGGTTTGTCACAATTAAGGAATAATATAACTTAATTCTGTATCCTCTCACCTTTGTATTCAACCCTGTTTGCAACAAACTTTACACAGGGATTCGAAACTCTGGCAGGTGTTGTGCATAATCTGCATGCAGAGCCATTAAAATAACCCAAGACGGAAGGGATCACTCAGATTTTCGGTCTCTCATGAAGCTAAAACTGGGCAGTTTCTTGTAAACAAGGGTACTTTCTTTCGGTTATTTTTTTCCAGTATAAAATGTACACTGGTACATCAGATTTATGGGTATATTTACTGTGACAAGGCCAGGCCAAGATCATACAGAACTGAATGGCTTTGGCAAATTTGAACCATCCAGTATTTTTTCAAACACGTACAACAGGGGAATGGTTTGGTTCTGGAGACTTAATCGTACATAGTGAAGAAAAGCCTTCACCAGAGTTATTAATTTCTCCACATATATAACCTAAATACATGTACTACCATTCATTTTGATCAGGTGATTACAAGAGCCACTTGTTAAAGTACATAGACGTAGAACAGCTGCCAGTCATATATGGTGGGACACTCTCTGACCCTGATGGTAACCCCAGGTTAGCAACTAAGGTATGACCTCACAGAAAACTGCTTCCTTACTTTCTGTGTTAATCCCTCTAACAATTCAATCCCTCTAGCAAACTTAAATCACCTCCAGCTTTGGGAACAAGATTCAGTTAACTGTTTTAATACATGACAGTGTGACTAACGTCACACGCACTGAACTCTTGGAAATCCCCCTGCCCCAAGTTGAAATCCTGCCTATATTAAGATGGGCACAGCCCAAGTCAGAATCATCAGTGATTTTCATCAAAAATCACCAGAAATTCCATCAAAAGTAGGTCAGCTCAGTACTTGAAGGTAACAGTCCCCTAATGCACCTTCATGCAAAAAATCAAGGTTCTAATGTCAACGGTTCTCCTCATTTTGCCGACGAAAGAAATCGGATGGACTCGCTCGCTCACTGACTGCCGGACAATTTGCAGATGGTAGCCTACTTCATAGGACAATTTGATCACCCTCCAAAATCAAAGAATTAAAGAAGAAATAATGGATTATATGTGCTTGATTTTGTACAATTTTGTCAACTTCCTGTTCTAATTATTGATGACTCCCATATTTCGTGGTGGGAAATTCCACTTCCTGTGATTGAGTTGTTATAGGGATTACCGTATATGAGGAATAGATACATATAAAGACACTAATATCTTGTTCAAGACCAAGAAATCTTCATCTTGTCTTTTTGTTCACCTTGGTCATGTTGGTAGATGCTTCATCTAATATAGCATTATTTTCTAATCTCTTGATCATTATGCAACTTTAGGTAAATCCTCTAAAAATTTAATCACCTTATTTATTTTCAATCACACTCCATTTCTGTGGGTAATATTCAATCGCCCATTCTACTGAATTTTATTGACCTCTAAAATCGGTGAAATAACAAAGAAATAATGGATTATCTGCATGACTTTGGATGATTTTGTCAACTTCCTGTTATAATAAATTTGATCACCCCCTTCCTTTAATGGTGGGAAATTTCACTTCCTGTGATTGAATTTGTAGAGGATTTACTATTTCCTTTAATTTTAGACACTGTCCCACCCCTATTATCCTCCTTGCACTTTTTAGTATAGCAGAGATACAGAGATATGGCCTGTTTTGCAGTGTAAGTGACCCCTCCACTCATTTCTATGTTATGTCATTTTTGAATGATCAAATTTTTAAAGGAAATTTACCTTAAGTTCCATAACCAGCAAGAGATTACGAAATAATGCTATGGTAGATAAAACCGGACTACCAACCAAGGTGCAAGAAAGACAAAATGAAGATTTCTTTGTCTCGAACAAGATAAGTGTCTTTATAAAAATTATGTATCTCTTTGTATTCTTATATATGTATTTATATATATTTTTTTAATGCTTTGTTAAATGTGTGTATGTACATGTATGTTGTGTGTGGAGGGAACTTAGTTATAGGTGCTGATCACCTGTTGTGCCCATCCTGTTCCCCAGAGTTTAATAAAAAAAAAGTATTACTCCGTATCACATAAATCAGCATGAAAGCTGTGGAATAAAGAGTTGATGCAAGCGGTATCTGAAAAAAAAGAATGGTTCCATCATTCAATTATATCTGTAAGTGCCTGGAAAAATGTCAGGACATATTATAACATTCTCCAGAAGACACCAAAGTCCTATATGTATGTACTGTGGTTTTAGGCAGTGTTGTCCTGCTGATTTATGCGATATTGTGCAATATCATGTAAATTATGAAAGCTGCATAGACAGCGTGAATCTCAACACAGTCCACTACTGTGCATGAAATAATGATGGTTATTTTGAAAAGACATTCGCTGAGCATGAAATTATTTTCAAGCTGGAGCAGTAGGTACAATGTTGGTCAGACCCTCTACACTATATGTATTTTTGTGTGACAGGTTTGTCAGGGCGGTATAGTTCCAGAATCCTACTACCTCAACGACCAAGAACAGTTTGTAAACATGGAGGCCATAACTGTGCCAAGTAAAGAGAAAATCTGCAGGGAATATATAGTGGAGAAGGCAGGCAGTATTTTGCGGTAATTGGTTGTTGCGTTTTTCGGACCATTGTATGTAATAGTCTCTGTTTATTGACTTTTGCATGGGTTATTCTCATCAGTGATCACAGTGAAATGTACTCAAAGTGTAAACGACGGTAAATCGCTCTAATAATTCAATCAGAGCAAGTGAAATAATAAAGAACCAAAATATTGAATAAAAATGAGCCTTAAATTTTCGGAGTTACACTACTCGTGTATTAAGTCCTAACTTATCAGTGGATCTCAAGGATTTTGGATATAATTACCCCTATCTTCAAATGGATGCTTATAAGGGTTGTTTATTTAATTTGTGCTAGTTAAATATCTCAATGTGAAAAGTTCTATCTAAAAGTGAACCAGACTGTAAGTGTGTGGGATCATTAGCTGAAGCGTGATACCAGTGGTATGATAGGATATTGGGACCTCACCATTGGTTCTCATATATAATTTTCATTCGGACTGCAGAACACAACATCAAACCTTAATTCTCTCTCTCTCTCAATCGGATTGCATCAGTTTATATAGCAGTTGCACCCATATTCATAGTTCTTATTCTACCAAATACAATATGAAATGAAAATTTTCTGACATACTGTACTAATTGGAATTCACTCATCATCTATAATAATCGAATCACTTTTAGTCTACCTTCAACTGACAGGTCAAAGGATGGGTTTTTTTGTCAGCATGTGTAGCAACTTAATCATGAAGAGTTTAGAACAATCCGAGGTGAATATGGGCAGAGATTTCTCAGGAATTAGCAGATTGAATTATTGCAGACCTTTCGTAGTACATGTAAATTTCAAATTACTGCACCATTATGTTATAAGAAAATTTAATCATCATTCTTCTTGCAGCTGGGAATTCAAGACGGAGGATTTTGACATAGGTTTTGGTGTTTACTTCATGAAAGACGGTGAACAGAAGTATGTAGTTCCCATGCAGAGGGTAAATAGTCACATTGTGACAGAGGACGGGACGTATACATGTACTGAGGCTGGCCCATGTAAGTTCACACTCTCCTGGGTAATATAATAGGATTGAATGGAAATAGAAACATTATTCGTACCAGATCATGTTCTGGATCAGGAAAACCTGGAATCTTTCAACTTAGAATCTCATTTTCTGGTCTTGGAAAGTTCTATTAGTAATTTGTCCAAAGGATCTAGAAATAGAGCATGGTTCTTTGTTTTGCCCTACCAAGCTATTGTGTCAGAGAAAGCAATCTGGGAAACAACAGTTCCATGTTATGATTTCCTCCAATACACCTTTTGGTTGTATCACTTCTTCATGAAGAAGAAAACATATATTTAAAAAAAGAAAATGAAAATGTAGAAAAGAGATGGTGATAGCCAACTGAAAGGGATGAATTCAGTGGAGGAAATCATTCCTCAGATGCCTTCTTGGCACATATTAGTATCATTTTCCAGATGAAAAAGTCTGGATGTCTGAAGATGGTGGGAGGAGAGAGGGGTTCTAGATCATTTTTCCCTCTTAATCACTAATACATGCCTTGTTGGTCATCTAAGTATAACAAAATCCGCCATGTTTCCTTCTCAGATTACAATGCGAACCATGGTAAAAATTTGCCTTTACTGTTCTTGCATTCTGGAACAGTTTTACTGATTTTCCAAGTCCCTGGTAGCTTCTGGCACTATCTATAAATACAGTTATGATAATTGATTTCCGCGAGGCCCATGTTGAATGCATTGCTGTATCAGAATCTTTCGCCTGGAAAAGGGGCAATAACTCTTCTATTTTGCCACTTTCGGATGACCAACAAATCGTATATTCCTCATATTACCATTCCACTGGAGCACTCCTCCTGACATCTCTGCAAATAAACTTCTGATCTGTATCAACATTTATATCCAGGAGTTGTTTGCCTTCTATTGCTGTCAACATATTGCTCTATTCATTTTGTGTCCCTCTGATCAGATATGTTCATTTTATACGATCACCTTCTGTTTCAGACTTTGTTTGTTTTGCTAACAAACATAGTTGGTTCACCAAAAAGCGACTGTCTTTTAACATTGACATAGTGGAGCCTGGTGATGATGAACGCCCTAGTTAGGACCTAACTCTCACCACTCTGTGACCCCTTGTAGTTGATCTTCTTGGGTAACGGTCATCTCACTAACCATTTCCTCTTCTCTATATTGTCAGTCATGTTGTAGCCTGTCACATATCAATGTTGTAGCAGTGGAATAGAAATGAAGATCCGGACAAGAATTTATTACATTAAAGCTGGGGGTTATTAAATGATGAAAAACAATGATTTGTAGATTGTACTTTTCATACGCCCGTCAATGGAAGAGGTCATATATTGCGATCACAATTTCTGTCCATCTGTTAAACTTTTGTCAGCTGTGCGATATGTCCAGGTCCTGGATTGGTACCAAACTTGTGGGTATACTTACCCTTGGGTAAAAGAGGAACCCTATTCATTCTGGGGTCAAGGTCACTCTGACCGAAAATATTTCTGCTATACAGTCTAGAGATGGGGATTGTGATGATGAAAGAAGAAGCCTACTGATTTTCACCCCTCAGCTATATTTTGACCAAAGAGTATTGTCTGCATTGTCCATCCATCTGTCTGTTCATCCATCTCTCCAGTTGTTGCTTAATACATGAAAATGAAAGTCTATTTCCATGGCTTTTTTTCTGGTGATTGCCACTTGTGACATTTTGGTACAAGTTGAAAGCTGGAATGTTACAATCTTATATCACTCAAATACTTTCAGTGAGTGCCAATTTACAATAGATTAAAAAAAAGAAGAAAAAAATCTACACTGAGAAGGTAAACTATGCCCTTGTAACTCAAAGGCAGCTGTTAAAGGTACTACAGGTTACCACTATATAACCTGAAACAGTTTCCTGACAAAATAGTACGGCACAGGCCTGTTTGAGATGATCAATGTTTGTTGTTCCCAATGTTGTTTTCCCCCTTGTTATATTCGCAGTACAAAAATGGATGGGCTCATTCACACCTTGTATTGTCTGTTTATCCCATATTGATGACTTTTCCTTCTACATTTGTAAAATGTCTACTGGATTCCTACTTGAATGTATTAAAATTTATCCTACCTGCAGTCCTTCATTATTCGTTGAAACAATTTAAGTATATGTGGCTATCGTAGCTTGTTCATTTTTCCTGCTCACCATTGTGATTAGTTTCCATACTGTTGAATATATAATTATATCTTTGAGTTCAGGCAATCCTCTAATAATTCAATCACCATATTGAAATTCTATCACCCCCAACTTTGTGGACAAAATTCAATCAGTGGTTCTAATAAAATTTGTTGACCCTCCAAAATCATTAAAATAACAAAGAAAAAACGGATAATCTGCATGATTTTGGACCATTATCAACTTCCTGTGATTGAATTATTAAAGGATTTGCCATACAAAACAATAACAGTCATGTGAATTCTGGATTTAAAAACACTTTCAATTTAATCTATTCTAATCCTTGTCCATTTTCTTCTTTTTTTCATAGTTAAGGATTTACCATGTCTCTTTTCTCCTAGAAAATAACTCCTATATTAACATGTGAAATTCATCGACATTTTAACCAGTAATACCACAGTAAATAATTTTTCTCGTCCTCTGTATGGCCGACCACACATTTATCCCAGCATCATGCAACAGTCACATTATTGTTCCCGTGTTTAATTCTATTGTTAAAATATACAGGTAGATAGAAAGATATACATCTATACTTAATTTTTTTTTCATTTATTTTTGTTTCATTTTGCAGATGTTGTGTGCTTTGACAACAGCTTCAGCTGGACAAGGCCGAAGAAAATCCATTTCATAGCGGAGATAATAAACACTGAGGTGGACAAGGTTAAACCAGAAATTGAAACCCTCATTGAGGGAGGAAACTGGGACAGCTTTGTCGACAGTACGCACCTTTGAGCCTTTCTACATTTGGCTGTGTGTAATCACTTCAGTCCACATGCACTGATGCGGTCTTATAACTGGCAGTTAGGCTTTGCCTGGCTCTATTCTAGCTCGCTCTTTTATACTGTGAGTGAAATACAAAAGCATTGTATATTCTAAGGTAGCCATACCCCATCCTACACATAGCTGCATTTCTTTCTGATGTCAGTTGGACAGGAGGATTGAAAGGATAGAATACCAGTGATGCAATGGTGGACCAGACTGGGAAGAATCAATCTCTGAAGAGTAGACAACACATCAAAGTTCTCTCCCTTATGCATACAGTGGTGTATTACCATAGCGATGACTACAGTACCAGAGCAGATACACAGCCATACTAATATCAAAAGAACAGGTTAGAGAGAACTACCTCTCTAAGATGGAGGTAAAAAAGGTCGTTTTTCCTTAGTAGCTTTGATTGTATTCATGATAACACTCCAAAATCTTCAGTTGACTTGGCTCATATATTGTTACATGTCGTAACAGGGATTTTCCAATGAAAGTGTGCATAGTCTAATTTCTAATAGAGAACAAAACATGTTATCTATTATTATGCTAATTAGACAGACAACAGTCTGTTTTTATAATATCATCCAATGCAGATATTTATATCTAACTTGTCTATGGTCGCCTATGGCGGTTGTCTCTCAGTCTGATATATTCTTGACTTTATTGGGCAAAAACGACCTTTTTAACCTCCATGTAATAGAGAGGTATTTCTTTCTGACCTGATGATATTGCTACAGAAAGAAGATGTTCTATAACTATGCAAGTTTTCTCTGGATGTTCCAATTCAATATTGTATCTTTATTAATAGTGGTAATTAGTTAATGTATTGTTTCATAGATCTGATGATTTATTCTATTATATATTACATATTTAGATATTTTAATCCTACTTCTAGATTTATTAATGTTCAGTATACATGTAATCTTTATAAAATCTGTTATCGTGGTACATGTTAATAGGGGATTGAACTTTCCAGATGTGTATGAAGCAGTGATGATGAGGACTCCAGAGTCTAATATTCTGAAGAACTGTCTAAATGATGAGATAGTTCAGCTAACATGAACTGAGTTAATTAGTTTGAGAATATATGCAAAGCAGCAAATAACCATCTTCACATTTTAAGTTAAATAGTATACTACACTAACGATTTGTCATATACCTTGACCTAGTGAATGGGGTAAATTCTCCAAGCCGTAAACGCATGTGATGTCATATAGCCAATCAAGATATGACCCTGCCAACAATGTGCGGGAAGGATTTTCTTTGATCTCCAAATATGGCAAGCAGTGGTTGTATTGCTTTTCAAACGGGAAATGTTCAATATCTGTCAAGTAGGCAATCAGATCTGAAGTTTGAATAGGTCATACAGGGGCACTTCTTCTAATATGGACCACGGAATATTTATAGAGCTATGACATCACCACACTGTATACTAATGAGAAAACGTGTGGTGTTCACCCAAGAGAACACATGTACTGTTTGTCTTGAGTATGCGAAGATGCAAATAACATGTTGGAGTAGTATTGATGATAAAAGCTAGAATAATTACCGTTTCTAACCCGAACGACAAGTATATTTGAGTCTTGAATGTATTTTGTAATGCATACTGTCAAGGAAACACTATCAAGTTGTCCCTCATTATGTATGGTCCATTATAAAGTAGTTTCAGTACAGCATGGCCACTGTTATGTCCCCAATATACATATATGCTGTTGCTACTAAGTCCATTGTCACTTGATTGGTTATTTAGCATGACCAGCCCTCGTCTATATTCTGAGGGCAAATAATTAAAATAGATGAGGGATTTACATTTTCATGAGTAAAACTTACTCATTTTCTTCATATTCGTATACAATTGATTCGCATTTTAATAATTAACATGACCTACGAAGTAGGGTAGGCATTAGGACTCCGACGCGAACTGAACTCTTGGAAATCCCCACCCCCAGTTGAAATCCTGCCTATATTAAGATGGGCACCGCCCAAGTCAGAATCGCCAGTGATTTTCATCAAAAATCACCAGGAATTTTCATCAAAAGTAGGTCAGCTCAGAACTGTTGGTAACA
>JAVTVY010056725.1:0-31420 GCA_036873755.1 Hanleya hanleyi | reverse complement strand
TCCGCCTCGCAAACGGGAGGTCCTGAAATCAATCACAGGACATAATACTTAAACAATGGAATTGGTTTGCTTCCTCATTTTGGTGCTCAGTATTATTGGTTGGTCCGAATAATGTGACTGGGTGAATGTTGCAGCACCATAAAAGGACGGCATTGGAACTGGTATGTTGCATGTAGGCACACTATGATCATCTAAGTGGAAAAGGCAGGCACCCGATAACGCTATACAACCACACCACCCATGTTTATAGAATCCTATATATTCGTAGTCCGAGTATTGAAGATCTATGTTGGAGATTTAGTTGGGGGGGGGGGGGGAACTGATGTCCGCGCCCTGAGGGGATTCTCCAATCACCGCGAGTCTCACAGTGACGTCATCCGCCACAAAAGCCACACCAAACGGTAGGAATTTTCAGTAATATTAACTACTCAAGTGTTTACCAGTAAAATAACGATTAATTAAGGGTTCCATGTTTCTATATACTGGTTTTCTAATCAGATTTGATACATCTTATTTCCCCCGTTCTCTGTGATCCAGTCTCATCACCGGCTCCCATTCCCGACATTCTAACCCAAACAACGGAATCCCTGTTGGTGTGGTTGATGTGTTAACCGTCCGAATCCTCGGATTTAAACCATACCTGTAAAAGTGAGCACTATTTCACAGGTGAAAGGCCTGGTAGCTGATTGCCAGTCTTTTACCTGCATGTACTTCCAAGAGAATGCTGTGACAGTGTACCTTCGCGTGCAAGATGTTCGTGTATTTGTTGGAGGCTTTCAACATGGAGCCAACATGCCGTGCGTTACCTTAACCTTTAACGTCTGTGTGCTGACATGAAATGCGGTTGACATGGGGTCAGGTACATTATAAGCTCGACGATGTTGTCTTTGGACCTGCGTCTGACATTAAGGTTAATTGAGGGGTCTTACAGAGCAGTAACAGGTTCTCGCATTATGTATGACACTTCGCATCATGAGATAACTTCGTCTGCTCCCTATGCTATCCTCGCGAGCCAGTGTATCGATCGATCTGTTCAGATCAATACACTGGCTTGGTTAGTTACCCATACGAGTTCTGGATATAAACAGATCAAGGGGTTTCCTCTAAATCAACCCAATCAGTGAACGCGCGAAGCTAGTTGATAAGGCCAATCCGCTGCGAGAAATGAGATGTGACAGGTTTGAATTTCAACGCGGGACAAACTGCTTTGATGTCAAGCTGAAATCGACATCAGAAGTCAAAGCAAAAACCGCAGGCTTGGGGTAGTGACATGCTAATTCAACACAAGCGCGGGGGATGAAATGTACGAGATTGTATAATAGAGGCATCAACTCCAAAGCTCATTCGAATGACCGAAAATGTCCAGGTAAACCCTCTGAGAGGATTTGGGATTTACGTGGACTTGTGAAGATGTATATGGCCGGCATGAGCAGACTGATTCATGCACGGGATATCCCTTTCAACACATGGGTTGATTAGATGAAGTATGATGACGATTTGCTTCAGGAAGATACATTTCTTGAGTTTTCCTGTTTTGTCTTTGAATTGAATGGAAGTTTTCAGAAGCATATTCTTTGCGGCTTTGCTGGTTCAGTCTTCTGTATATTTTTGTCTCTCAAATTCTTTACTGCGAGCATTCCTGTAGAACTACACCCAGATACGATGATGGAAGTTTTATCTACTTTCATCAGGCTGTGGATCAACTCATACCGTCCCATACAAACGTTTATTAACGAATATTTAAAAATTCCGATAGTGAAATGGATCTTTTTGATAAAAAAAAGTGCGGATAATGCCGCTTCAAATCTCGGGATAGTTAGAATATACATAATATGGAAAACTTAATAATTTGATCCTGAAATTTAACTTTTAACTAAAGGATGGGTATGTGTGAAATGTGTCCGAAATACAATTTTTGTTTCCAACTTTTGTATTTTTAATCCTTGCATCAACCGACCAAACTATGCGTTGAAGAACTGCATCACCAGCAAAAAAATCGTGTGTACCCTAAAACAAAGACAATTCATTACACATAATGGTGACATCATGAGAAATGAGCGCAAAAGATAGCGTGATACATATTTCACTGGCCAACTGATGAAACATTTATTCCTATAAAATAACAAACATAGCAGTCAGATTTGCAATGTTCATAATACAATACAGCTAGGATTAGTTGCGGCAAAAAACAACGAGTGTCCTCTGTTGAGATGATATAGACTTGTACGTGAGCGAAGGGAAACCTTGAGTAATGTCACAGAGAATAGGTGCACAATTTGTTTGGTGTTGTCTGAAATGCTGTTGTCCGAAATTTACTACATTTAAAAAAATATTTTTTTATATAATATATATTTTTATAAAAGTCCGTCTTTTCCGTACGCGGGGGTAAAAAGTATGTGTTCCGGGATAAATCCTAATTTTACATACACCCGCTAACCCACTCGCGGCAAGCCACGATCCGCTGAGGGGACCACTACCGTACCTAGACTCAGTTGATAGGGATTTTCCATAAGTTTAGGGGTAAATTCCGTGTTTCCGGATTTTATATTTTCAAAGCAAATCCTACTTTTACATGGACCCACTCATAAATTGATAGGCCTCGAGGTCCACTTCACATGGATACCCGCCGCGATCCCATACCGCCATATTAGGCCAATCTAGCCCCAATTTTATTGGATTTTCTCCAGTTTTTAGCGTAAAGTCCGTGTTTCCGCTTTTTAAGGTACCAGGAAAAATCCTAATTTTACATCCACCCAACCCATCACGTGACCACCGGAAATGCCCCGCACCGGAAGTGACGTCACCGGAAGTGACATTTGATCCGGATGTGCCCATACGCTTCATCCCCAAAATGAATTTGCTGTCTTCCTACTACTATGCTACAATGATGAATTTCAGTTATCTTTCATCATGCAGACTGCATTTCTACAAACGCCAACTTGTTCGACTAACACAATTACAAAAATGTTGTCAACTTGGGCGAGGTGTCTAGAGAGAACGGAACGGAATTACAGGTTCGACTTTATGCCATGGATCGGCTAGAGGGCTAACTCTGGTCGAGAGCAGCCTTGTGAAATTTTACCAAGGCAATCTGTCGTTGTTTTTTTCGAAAAGGTTACCCCATGGTGGGATCATCAGATATTATTTAATATATATATACATATACATATATTTGTTATATAAAAAACAAATAATAAAACTTGTAAATTTCGGACAACATCTTTTTTTTATAAAAAAAAAAAAACAAATAATAAAACAAGCAGCCAGAGGATGCTAAGTCCCCCGCCGAAATGGCAGCAATATTTTTTAGCATTGTTGGTCTCGGGGGATATACATGAGGGGAGGCAACTGCTACTTCATAGGCGTTGGATGCAGAATAGTCTTTCTGCCTTCCCAAGTTTTAAAATCAACTCAGAACGGTTGACTGAACGTTTTTTTGCTTCTGTAATATAGTTTCCATGCAGTGAAGCATGGAAACTATGTAACCGAGAAGCAACCCCAAGTGACATCTCCAGGCATATTATCTGCAAACCAAATATGACGAGAAGCTGAATGCATCCTCAACCTATTGTCTGGAAACCAAATTTTAAATTTGCCCCAGGTGTCGCCACCTGTAGGTGCAAGTGGGCGAAATGCAACCCCAAGTATCATCTCATGACATGGTGTATCAGCATACGAACTTTGGGAAGAATCTGAAAAGGGAGTTATTGCCCGGAAACCAAATTTAGATTTGTATGCACAAGTGTGCGATTTACAATCCCAAGTGACATCTTATGGCATATTAATACCAAATTTGAGAAAAATCCGATGAGCAGTTGTCAAATTATTGCCAGAAACAAATTTAAGACTTTTCCACTAGGTGTCGCCACCAGTATGCAGAAGCAAGTGAAATACCCAAGGGACATATCATGGCATGGTATCTGCATATCAAATTGGAGAAAAATCTGACGAGCGAAATCAAATTTAGATTTGACACGAGGTGGTGCTACCTGTAAGCACAAGTGGGCGAAACGCAATCCCAAGCGACATCATATGTCATGATATATTCATACCAGATTTAAGAAGAATCTGACGAGCGGTTCTCAAGTTATTACCCGGAAACAAATCAGGTATTTCGCCACCAGGTGGCACCACCTGTAAGTAACAGTGAGCGAAAGGCAATCCCACGCAACATCTCCTGGCATGATACATGCATGCTAAATTTGAGGAGATTCGGATGAGCAGTTCTCAAGTTAATGGCTGAAAACAAATTTTGATTTTAACACCTGGTGGCGCCACCTATAGGCGCAAGTGGGCGAAATGCAATCTCAAGCGACATCTTAGGTCATGGTATTACCCGGAGACAAATTTGGGATTTTGCCACCAGGTGGCGGCACCTGTAAGTGCAAGTGAGTGAAAGGCAATCCCATGCAACATCTCCTGGCATGATACATGCATGCTAAATTTGAGAAGAATCTGATGAGCATGCAGTTCTCAAGTTATTGGCCAAAAACAAATTTGTGGCATCGCTTTCTGAGCAGAAGTGGATGCCGCAATCCCAAGCAACATCTCATGGCAAGGTACAATGTATATGCATGCCTAATTTGGGAAGAATTTGATGAGCAGTTCTCAAGTTATTGCCCGGAAACCAAATTTCGAACAACATTTCAAAGCGTTTCAAAGTTATTGCTTGCAGCACAAAAGAACGGAAAGAACCCTATTGGCGCCAACTACAGGCAGATCTTTCTGAAAACGCAATACCAATCAACATCTTGTCACAAGGAATGCAATCTTGTCGATCGAATACAATTGAAGGCATGACTTTTGCATCTTTAGTAAAGGAAACATTCATTATTTGTGAAGAAAGTAAAAACGTAAAACTTAGGAAAATCATCATTAATATGGCCCCATAAGATGCCTTGAGGGTAGGTACCCACATACCAAATTTAAAAGAATCCATTAAGGTCCAACAGTTACTGTCCAGAAATGCAATTTTACCTTGGCCCTCAGGTAGCGCCATGTGTAGGCAGATAGGCATAAAAAATAATCCCAACCGAGATCTTGAGGCAAGATGCCTTGACATTGGAAATGGAAAATGTTAACTTGGCCTACAGGTGGCGCCACCTATGAGCAGATCGACAAGAAAAACAATACCAAGTGAAACCTTCAGGTATGCCAAACTTGGAAAGAATTCATTCAAGTATTAAAAAGTTATTGTCCAGAAACATAATTTTAAATTTGCCCCTAGGTGGCACCACCTATATGTGGATCGGCATGAAAAACAATGCCAAACGAGAAATTGAGGCGAGGTACCTATACACCAAACTTGGAATGAATCGGTTCAGGTTTTCAAAAGTTATTGTCTGGAAACACTTAACTTAGCTTTCAGGTGTCAACATGAAAAACATTCTCAAGCCAGATCTTAGGCAAGGTACCACCACACCAAATTTGGAAAGAATCCTTAAGGTTTTCTAAAGTTATTGTCTGGAGATGCAGTTTTAACTTGGCCCGAGGTGGCGCCACCCAGAAGCGGATTGGCACGAAAAACAATTCCAAGCAAGATCTATAGACAAGGGACATATTTACCAAATACAAAAACATGGGTCTGTGCCTGATAAATTGAAACCTTTTGGGGTTGCAATTATCCCAATATTGCAGACAACACACAAATTTTAGCTTCTGCCAAGATATATTGGAGATATTCCTACGAAGTAGGCTACAGATCGCAAATTGTCCGGTAATGAGTCAGTGAGTCAGTCAGTCAGTCCATACGAATCCTTTCGTCGGCAAAATAAGGAGAACCATTGACATTAGAACCTTTATTTTTGGCATGAACGTGCATTAGGGCATTGTTACCAGCAAGTTCTGATCTGAAATAATTCTGATTAAAATTAGATTTATAATTAACACTTTAGTATATTGTTATAGATATATGTAAACTGTAGCCTTTAACGTGTATCCTATTTCACATGCAAACATTTCATCATTGACCACATCAGGCTTCAAATTACCCACTGATGGTGAAGTATCCTACATCAACCAATTAAGTCAGCCTGTCCGTTTTGCTCCAGCGTTTTATCGCGTTTAATGAGTATCAGTTACGGCTAAAAATACCCTGTCATTTTTCCACATTCCACTGTATGCCACATGGCCCTATTACTGAGGTTAATCTTAACGTGCATCTGGGACAATGTGTAAACAAAATATGTCTAAATTTCTCTTGTCATTTCAAATCTTGATCCATTTTGATTCCTCGATTAGGGGATACAGAATCACTGCCACGGAGTGTGTTGGTGTGTCACAGCAATGCAATTCCGATTCACACAACGAAACTGAGGTGGTTTAACGTTTATCAATGAAGAAAATCACCGATCAACCGCCATAGAATATAATGTGAAACAAGAAAACCGGAATACTACATTCATCAGATTGCCGATACCCAAAATGTGTTGTCTCATATATCTAGATAACAACGTGATGTAGAGACGCTATTTATTCGTCTTTGTACCGGTTATGCTCTGGAGAATGACATAGAATCATTATTATCTTGTGCATAGAAGGTGTTGGTCTTGAGTTGAATTACCGTAAACTACATAAATGCTACCTTTCTACCATAGTACTATATATAAAAATTTGTTGTATTGATAATTGTTGGGAAAATAATGTGATTCAAAAAGTTGTTTTGATCCTGGACAAGGGCACTGAAAACCATTAAAGATATGTAAATGTATTTTCACACGTAAAGCTTGAAATCTACTGAACCTATATTATTCAATCTGTTTCCTTTAATTAAAAAATTGTAAAATTAATTCGGCGATCGTTATTTATTTTTGGAATGAAGGCGCATTAGGAGACTGTTACCAACAAGTTCTGAGCTGACCTACTTTTGATGAAAATTTCTGGTGATTTTTGATGAAAATCACTAGCGATTCTGACTTGGGCGGTGTCCATCTTAATATAGGCAGGATTTCAACTGGGGTTGGGGATTTCCAAGAGTTCAGTTCGCGTTCGAGTCCTAATGCCTACTGTACTTCGTAGGTCCTGTGACGTTAGTCACACTGCCATGTATATGATCAAACACAATTAATGAGGATCGGGCGAGGGCTAGTTTGGGAGATAGAGGGTGTGGCTCAGTGCCCTGGGAATGGGGACATGCTCTTCTTGAGGGTAATGGTAGGTGTGCTGACATAAAAGCCATAGAAAGCTCCCTGTACATGAAACAACCACACTGACAACTGCATGCATTATCTGTCAGTCCGAAAAACGACAAGGTGGAATTCAATTCAATTCAGGAAATTGATCATATGCATAGTGTGCATCCAAACTGAAGGAACTCAGTTGTAATTAATATAGTAAGTTACACGTGTGGACACAAATGGTTCCTGCAGAAGCTTTAGGGTAAATCATATGATGTGAGATACAATTATTTGATAGCAAAATAGAAGGAAATGTTGTCCTTCATTTAAGATGACACGAAATAAAAAAAAAACGGATTCGGTATTTCATGTTATACATCTGAAATAAAATATGGTTCGTGCAAAAGCTTTAGGGTAAATCATATGATGTGGGTTACAATTATTTGATAGCAAAATTGAAGGAAATGTTGACCTTCATTTAAGATGACACGAAATTCAAAAACCAGGGGTTCGGTACTGTGGGGATTTCCCCGCCAGTTATTTCATATTATACTTCTGAAATAAAATATGGTTCCTGCAAAAGCTTTAGTGTAAATCATATGATATAATAGAAGGACTGAACAGCAAATTTAAGAAAATGGTGTCCTTCATATAAAGCGACATGAAATTCAAAACTAACAGTGAGAAGCGGAAAAAAGAAGAAAAAATGACAAACGCATTTAGGGATGCCTAATTATTAAACAAAGCATTTGGAAGTTATCGCTTGTGAAGACTTTGAATGGAAACCACAGACATGCACAGAAGATTGGAACAAGATCCGGTGGCGCCACCTTCAGGTGGATCTTGCTGAAACTCAATACCAACCCATGTCTGGTCACAAGGAGTGTATATGCTAAATTTCGAAGGAATCCGACAAAGCTTTTGGAAGTTATCGCCTGTGAAGAATTTGAACAGACATCCACAGACACAAAGAGAGCAAGACCCATTTTAACTGGAACGGACACGAAAAAGCGAAACTCAGTGGCGCCACCTTCAGGCAAATGTTACTGAAATCCAGTACGCAACCGCGTCTTCTCACAAGGAATGCGTATGCCGAATTTCGGAAGAATCCAAGAAAGCGTTTGGAAGTTATCACTTGTAACTGACATCCACGGACACAAAGAAGCAAGATCCATTTTGACCCAGTGGCGCCACCTTCAGGCAGATGTTGCTGAAATGCGATACCGACTGGCGTCTTGTTGCAAAGAATGCGTATGCCGAATTTCGGAAGAATCCAACAAAGCGTTAGGAAGTAATCATTCGAACAGACATGCACGGACATGCACGGACACATAGAAGCAAGAACCATTTTAAAGTCCCCAGTCCCCGGGGGGGGGGGGGGAAATGTAGTAAATTTGGGACAATATTATTTCAGACAACACTAGATTCCGATAAATCCTGCAGCTATTCCCTGTAAATAATGTCATAATGACTCATCACATCCTTTATAACTTTGCCATGATGTGGAGAGAAGGTTATGTTAATGTTAATGTTTGCGATGTTAATAATTGAAGCAAAATATATGTAGATCAGAATGAAGCCTATATCTGAATGGAAGAAGGGAGAGGACCAAACTTCAAAATCTCAAAAGACTGCACAGGATATCGATAGGAGAAATTCAGCCAACAATCCACATAAGATGGCGATGGTATACATATATATTCAGAATGATTATGATAAAACGCATTGCTGCATGGTCATATTTTTGGTGAAGAAACATCAAAAATTGAAGAAAATGGGCTCTCGTCATCATCCTGCTTCTCCAGAACCTGAATCTCCTCCTGCTCCTGTGAGATCGAAATGTCAATTTTACATTACTTACTGATTTTTTTTTCCATTTTCACACTAGCTAATTCTCTTCCCCTCGAGCTGAAATATTAATTGATGGATAGTGTCTATGAAGTAGAGAATATACAAGAGGTATGTTTCTCGATGAAAATCATCAATATTTCAGCTCGTAAGGGGAGAGAATTAGAATTCACCAAGAAACGATAATATTCATTTTTACCTGGACATCTATAATGCAGATACAAAAAGTAAGAGACTGAGCTGGTGTATGTGGTATATCAATCTATTGGTGTGAAGTGGCAAATGTAATATTGCTGAATGATATTTATATTTTATGATGAAAACGCACCCTATAGTTTGGAGAGTGCGCGTAGAAATTGACTGATGAATGAAAAGGGTTGATTGAAAGTTTGACCACGAAGCTGTAGGCCATAGCTTGGACATAACTATTCAATCTTGATGTGTCCTTGACCAGAGTGGTCGAAGACTCTATATCCTATATAACAATTTTCAATATTTCTATTCTACCAGAGAAGGTAAATTGTTGTAATCACCGTTAAACAATATATTGTAACATTTCCAAATTCAACACCCGTATATTTGGCTACAATGCGTATAGACATGTACATTTCCACGACGCCAGTTGAACAAGTTTATGGCAATCCAATGCCATGCCCATCAATGAAAGACCAATTTAATATTTGAATGTTTTGGGGGGGTTTTCGGGATGGCACCTGTACCGTATATGATGTATAGTTTGCTTACTGTTCCTGAATATTTTGCCATACTTTTATGAACCACTTAGACACGCGCAATAAAGTCTGTATATTGTTGTATTTTGCAATCGCTGAATAGTAGAAAATCATACACACCGTAGTGAACATGTGGTACCGGTGTGATGGATAAGAATGTCCTGGTGATTAGTGTCCCTTTTCTATGTAACCAAGGACGGACACTTGTCCTGAATGTGGAGAACGAGAGATCCTGAAGGATCTTGGCGCCCACCATTGTCCGATAATTGTAAACTAATAACAAGAGGATCTTTTGTCCATTGTTACTAAGAACAAACCATTGACTTGTAATTTTGTTTGCAGAATTTCGAATTTGAGCGATAAAGATCGAAAAGGAGAAGGTAAATTATACAATGGTGTGAAACATGTTTGGCTTTAGTCTTTATTTTTCAAGGAAATGACTTGCTAAACAGGGGATTATTTTGGGAAGAAGGGCGTAAAAGTAATGGTATTGTCTTTAAATAGGGGAGGAAAGTAGTTCCTGAGAAATGACGATAACAAATTTTCATGGGGAAATCCAAGATGGCTGCCTGGTGGCCATATTGGATTTTCGAATCGGACCAGAAAAGGTATCCTGCACAACTAGACCCCAAGGGGAACCTGTGTACCAAATTTAAGAAAGATCCATGCAGTAGTTCCTGAGAAATCGAGATAACACGGTTTCATGGGAAAATCCAAGATGGCTGCCTTGTGGCCATATTGGATTTTCGATTCGGACCAGAAAAAGTATCTTGCACAACTAGACCCCAAGGGGAACCTGTGTACCAAATTTGAGAAAGATCCATGCAGTAGTTCCTGAGAAATCGCGATGACAATGTTCCATGTGGAAATCCAAGATGGCTGTCTTGTGGCCATATTGGATTTTCGATTCGGACCGAAAAAGGAATCTTGCACAACTAGACCCTAAGAGGAACCTGTGTACCAAATTTGAGAAAGATTCATGCAGTACTTCCTGAAAAATGACGATAACAAAGTTTCATGGGGAAATCCAAGATGGCTGCCTGGTGGCCATATTGGATTTTTGAATCGGACCAGAAAAGGTATCTTGCACAACCAGACCCCAAGGGGAACCTGTGTACCAAATTTGAGAAAGATCCATGCAGTAGTTCCTGAGAAATCGAGATAACAAGGATTCATGGGGAAATCCAAGATGGCTGCCTTGTGGCCATATTGGATTTTCGATTCGGACCAGAAAAGGTATCTTGCACAACTAGACCCCAAGGGGAACCTGTGTACCAAATTTGAGAATGATCCATGCAGTAGTTCCTGAGAAATCGCGATAACAATGTTCCATGGGGAAATCCAAGATGGCTGCCTTGTGGCCATATTGAATTTTCGATTCGGACCGAAAAAGGTATCTTGCACAACTAGACCCTAAGGGGAACCTGTGTACCAAATTTGAGAAAGATCCATGCAGTACTTCCTGAGAAATAAGCGATAACAAAGTTTCATGGGGAAATCCAAGATGGCTGCCTGGTGGCCATATTGGATTTTTGAATCGGACCAGAAAAGGTATCTTGCACAACCAGACCCCAAGGGGAACCTGTGTAACAAATTTGAGAAAGATCCATGCAGTACTTCCTGAGAAATGACGATAACAATGTTTCATGGGGAAATCCAAGATGGCTGCCTGGTGGCCATATTGGATTTTCGAATCGGACCAGAAAAGGTATCTTGCACAACTAGACCCCAAGGGGAACCTGTGTACCAAATTTGAGAAAGGTCTATGCAGTAGTTTCTGAGAAATCGCGATAACAAAGTTTCATGGGGAAATCCAAGTTGGCTGCCTGGTGGCCATATTGGATTTTCGAATCGGACCAGAAGAGGTATCTTGCACAACTAGACCCCAAGGAGAACATGTGTACCAAATTTGAGAAAGATCCATGCAGTAGTTCCTGAGAAATCACGATAACAAGGTTTCATGGGGAAATCCAAGATGGCTGCCTGGTGGCCATATTGGATTTTCCAATCGGACCAGAAAAGGTATCTTGCACAACCAGACCCCAAGGGGAACATGTGTATAATTTGAGAAAGATCCATGAAGTAGTTCCTGAGAAATGACGATAACAATGTTTCATGGGGAAATCCAAGATGGCTGCCTGGTGGCCATATTGGATTTTCGAATCGGACTAGAAAAGGTATCTTGCACAACTAGACCCCAAGGGGAGCCTGTGTACCAAATTTGAGAAAGATCCATAAAGTAGTTCCTGAGAAATCGCGATAACAAGAATTGTTTACGGACGGACTGACGACGGACGGACGGACGGACGACGGACCACGGACGAAAAGCGATTTGAACAGCCCACCATATGGTGATGGTGGGCTAAAAATGTCCTAGCTGGGTTAGAAGATGGGGGCCGGACACTCGTAGCCACCGGACATTCTTAGTCTCCACACCGGTAATCGCCATGCACTTGAATTCTTCGACAAAAGATATGCCCTGACGGATCGACGAGTGTATTGACGCGTGTCTCCTGTGGTAGATTTGTGGATCGTACTCTTCCTCTCCTTTATATATCTATACAGTATGGAGAATATTTTTAAACAGTCATATCTGGACTATTTTCGACTTGAAGTTGCCAAAATTATCATCAATGTAGAAGCATAATGGTCTTTTCTTGGAATAGTAAGATAATTGATGCATATTTACCATATTTGCATCAGTTATCAATAATTAAAATTTACGCCCCATCATTTGTAGTGATCAGGAGAGGACGATTACCAATCTTAATAAATAAGATCAATGCTTCCCAATCGTTTATGTGGCTATGTATAGGATCTTACTGATTTGAGTTGAATTTGGTGTTCAGAGCGCCTGGATTACTAACCACAAATTTACACCGGGAGTCACGGTGCGCATCGGTGCGTCGCCAAATCATTTGTCTAAGGATAAAAGTGGGAAAGGGGGACTGAAATGCACAATGGGTGACTTGTGCAGTGATAGGATTGGTTTAAGGAAATGCTCATATGCTGTGGAGTGCAATACAGCGGTGGAGAGCCCGCATGTATTGTTGCGCGTATGATTTCTGCCCTAATACTCCCAAAATGGGGAACGCCCATTATCACAATAATAGTAACAAAAATGTAACCGAGGAGGTTACATTGATAATTGACGTCTTTCCACAAACAACCGTTGTCCCGTTGGAGAGTTCTGTACTCAAGCCAGTCTCCGACGTTCACGCCAGACAACAATCAATGTATTCCATGTAGAGCCCATGACTCACTTCCCATAATTTCCGTATCGCACGAGTGCTATATATCATTCGCTGCCACAGACACTTGGAATGATGTTTAGTTCACCCATGTTGAAATCCATGTAGGAAATGAGTCGGTAAATAAACAGTGCTGGTGGTTTATACATACAAAATATCTCCGCCATTGATAAAAGTAGCTCGAAAAATACCGTAACCGTTCTATATAATTATTATGCATAGACGCAAGCATTGATAATGAAAATTCAGTCATAATTATTTGGCGCGGATGCATGGCAATTCTAGTGTAACAAACCATTTTTTACATGTAGCTAGGAAAGTCGGAGTAATCCAACAATATGACAATGACAATATGCAAACCCAAAATCCAGAAACGAAACATTTGAACTGGAATAGGAATAACACACCGAGGCTAGAGGGTTAATGTCTAGCGCCCGCCTCACAGATTTACGAATTGCTCATATCAACCAAATATAATTTCAACGTGATGCAAAAACAAGTCCGTACAAATGTAATTCTTCACTTTAGCTGTGTACTCCGTATTCACGTCGGCCCTGCATTCCATCCCAAATTCGTTAGTTAGATGAGAAGCATGTCATAGCGCATGGTGACATGCAGCATCTAGAATGACCCGCATTAAAAATCATTAACCCCCTTCGCCCTTGTTAGATATAATAGACCTCTTAACCCTGCACGCGCTTAATTCACACGGACGATGTCACCAGGATAGGTTATTACACAGGCATTCCATAGCAAATAGGCCTACAGAAAAGCTGTTATTCTACACCCATGCAAGGGCATGATTAATCAAGAATATCGAGTCATCAGTGATCGATAATTTCTTCATATCAAGTGTCTCTGTAACAAACTGATCCTGTCGCTCAACCAGATCTTTATAAACCCAAAGTTAAGTTTACAGCTGTCAGCTTGTTTCATCAACTGTGATGATATTGTACATGATGCATTTCACATAAATATAATACTATTGAATTTCTGACCTGAAGTGCAATTGTTTCACACGATGTCCCTCATGGAATCCACTTATTACACCATCTATCCAGAAAGGCATTGTCTTTTTTTTTTATCCCGCGGAGACACTATAGTCACCGTTAAGTCGTCAACGGCCATCAGAATTTATAACCATTATACACACCTCCATAAAAGCGGTATAAACATCTGCACAGTTTGCATCATAGGCCTACAGCCGTCACAGCACAATGATGCAAGTGGATCGCATGCACAATGTCGTCTGCTTCAATCAAATAAAATGGAGCAGCCAGATGTCATGCAGTGATGTATCACTCCAAGTAAGATGATGTGATACGGTGAGGGAGTTTTAAACACGTTACAGAGCACTTCAGGCATAAGTCCTCCATTTGTTTGTTTTATAATAAAATTATTCGAAACTCAATTTATTTATCAATTATAAGCCTGTGTACACATGCATGTATTGGCGATCACCATGTACGAGATTCCTGGTATTTTGCTTCAAATAGGGAAGTTAATTGCATTTGCATGCGGTATAGATCTATATTTATAACTTAATGATATATTTCCCCTTTAAAAGCAAATTGAGATTCCCAATCTATAGGAAATAACTAGACTCGTACTGACGAACGCAATCTGATTAAAATCATATCCAAATATGCCCTGCTATTATACAACATGCAAGTATGCCTATCGTACTCTGCGCGAGAATTCATGACCAGGACTATATTTTGAATCAGGCGTTTAGAGATAAAACATGAAATCCGTCCTGTTGATGAAAAATTCTAAAAGAGTTTTCACAATTCTAAGAATATCATTGTAGGCCTATTCATTTCGCTTTTATATCCTGTAAACATGTTCAGAGTTCAAACGCCATTCTGAACATGATAATGAGTCGTCGTAAATCCGATGGAAATTTCATGTGACTGATCGCATTGAAAAAAGACTAATATCATCATCAAGTTACCTGATGAAGGCAATTTTGAGATTTTTACCGGAAGGTATCACCTGACCACCTAAAAACTCGACGTGACTGGACATAATTCCGATAACGTCGAATATTCGTATACACTTTCGTCAATTTATCCGTGTATTCAGGAAAATATATTTTGAACACATGTTTTATTTGTTATCATCGTATACAAAGTTTGTTATAGAAATCGAGATAATTCAAAGCAGAAATGACTTTTTCTGAAACCGTGCTGTGACAAATTGCAAACTCTGCTGCGGCCTAAAGTATACGAGTAGTGCCTTCAGCTTACTAGAAGCACCGGTCAGGAGCTAATATCTTGTATGTTTGTCGACCAACAAAGCGTTGTCATTGTGTAAGTTCAGATGTAATAATCACAAACTGCCGATTGTGAGAGGCAGGTATACAGACGTCCCGAGAGTCGTTTTTTTTTATAGGCAAAAATGTCGCCTTATCGTAGTGACACCTGTACAAAAAATGGGTGACAATTTAAATCGGTGAGCGAGAAATGAACACCGAGAAAACGAGAGAGAAAAGAGCTTTGATTTTGGCGTGGGTGATGTTAGTTGTCATAACAACATTCAAGCTGATCGGATACAGACATATTTATCAGCTATCGGCACCCAAATGTAAGACAGATCCGGGAACAGGAGGTTACGTAGCTAAGATTCATAGCGTCTCCCTTCCCTCACCGCTATGCCGACGACAAATACATTTCCCTGGTGGTAATTCGAATATCTCCATGGCGCACTTATTATTACCTTTGCGCCCTATTGGACCTTCATTAACTTGAGAAAATGGGCCGCCATGAATAAAAATACCATAATCGATGTTGTGATCATCATCCCTGTATACACGGGGTCTATTATGACGGAAATGCCCATCTTCTTGACCCTCGATTTCAGGTGATTTTGAGGCTCCATAGGGATAAAATTAACGTCTGTAATTAATATATGACCGACGAAGGGTCATTTAGTCTGCCATTTCTGTATTTTTATTCATGGCGGCCCATTTTCTCAAGTTAATGAAGGTCCAATAGGGCGCAACGGTAATAATAAGTGCGCCATGGAGATGTTCGAGTTACCACCAGGGAAATGTATTTGTCGTCGGCATAGCGTTGAGGGAAGGGAGACGCTATGAACCTCAGCTAGAGGTTACGCCTACTGTGCTTGTATACCGATGCAAACAGGCCCAGGCAAATCTCTATCGATATTTGATTTGACTCATCTACCCTAGTCCTTACACTAGCGCTCCACTCCCTGGGGAGTATAGCTTGCGGCAGGATACGCCTTGTCTCGAGAAGATGGATTTGACTGGGTTAGCGCAGATATATTCAGACGAAAGCTCCGACCGAAAACGACAAGAAGGCGGAGCCTAATTCAAAACATACACGGATACGAACATCTGAATTCAAAGCAACCAGAGGGGACGAAATATACAACACATTGGGCTTATAAGACGCCTAAATATGGGCTTAATTCGCAGAAGTCATATGAGGCCAGGAATGCTGTTGGGGTATTATAAGACGGCTGGTCCTCGTCCTGGCGGGCGAACCGTGTCTCGAGGTGATGATTGACTTATGAATAAGGTCTTTGCATTATGGACGCGGAAATGATGGATAGTGGCTGGCTACTGAACGTCACATGTGACACTCGTATCTACATATATTTGTGCAACATTATATATCAATTGGTCAAGTCAGAGATCAGTGAAAGTCAATCATCCAAAGACCTTGCAGAAATAGTCATCTAAATCCCAAGCGATATTGCATGCTCAACGATGTAAAAACAAGGTTGCCACAGCATACAAACAGTGAATAGTCATGACTTCTTCGTGACTTTTCATGACCCATTGAGACCAGTGTATAGGACTTCCGTGGTATGAAATAGCCGAGAAAAAAATAAATTATTAGGGCCGAAGGCCGAATTGTTTTTACCAATGACCGTTCAATGGGATGCGTGTGTATATGAATATATAACAGGTCAGGAGAAAGAATAGATGGGAGGGGAAGTTCATGATTTTTTAAAAGATCTATATGAAACTAGATACAGTCGATCAAATACGATCGAGGAAGCATCCCTTTTGCATGTTAAGTAAAGGAAAATTCAGTATTTGTGAAGAGAGTAAAAACGTAAAACTTAGGAAAAACAATTTTAACATGGGCCCCAGTCTCTAAAAACAACTGTGTACCAAAAGTACACAGACTGTGTACCAGAGGTACACACAACACTGTAACAAAACTGAACATCTACAATCACTGTGTAACTGTGACACACATTGTGTACTTCTGATACACATTTTTTGTAATTGTGCAATTCTGTACACAACTGTTTTTACAGAGCAGGTGGTGCCACCTATAGGCGAATCAGCACAAAAATATCTCCAAAAGATAACTTGAGGGAAAGTACCCACATACCAAATTTAGAAAGAATCCGGGACAAAGGCATTCAAAAGTTATCCGACGCAAAAGAAAAGTGGGGAAAAGAAGAAGCAAGAAGCAGAAGGAAGAAGAAACTGAAACACATAAGGCATCCCTATCGGGATGCCTAATTAACGACTCAATCAACGACTCAATTAATGCTCCCAACATTTATTCGTGACTATTCAGGGTTTTTTCATGACGATGGCAACCCAGTAAAAGTATATAAATTCTTCACAGAAAAACATCTGTCGGGCGTTAAGACATCTATCGGGCGTTAAGACATCTGTCGGGCGTTAAGATATCTGTTGGGTGTAAAAACATCTGTCGGGCGTTAAGATATCTGTTGGGTGTAAAGACATCTGTCGGGCGTTGTTTTCGGACTACATCCAAGAGTATGTTATGAGAAAATAACTTGTTACAGTTATTTATACACGGAACGTATCAGAGCTCAATCAACGGATACAACACTGTGGAAGTAGCCGGATGGTGTGATGCAGATGTCCAAAGTCGAGTAATCAATTCCCGTCATGTTCACCATATATACCGTATATAATACATGGTTCTCACAATTCATGACTGACATAAAGTTCGGATTTCCGTGCCCCAAAACATTTACAAATGCAGTGATAGAAATGGCATGTCACAGTAACTGTCATATTAGCATTTCCTTGGAATCAAATATCATATGATATGAATGTATAACAACCTGTTGACTTGTATTGCGTCTGTATGTTTTTTTTTCTTCAAAACATCCGTTTTAAGAGACATTTACCGTTAATGTTGGCTACATATCAATGTTTTTATTGAAATTTAATAGTTGCCAAAATTGTGTTCTATCTATTCTAATTTCCATGCCACCATTGAATTTAAGTGCGATGGGAAAGATGATGGGCAATTTCCAACATTTCAATTCACTATCATACCGTACGTATACACCCGTGTGCATTGACAATTTTCGCTCAAATTATAGGTTTGTGCTATCGTCAAACCACGACTGAAAAATAGGCATAGGCAAATCTGCATGCATGAATTATGAAAGAAATGCAAGGGCTTATAATATATAGTGATGTGTGTGTTGCTGCTGTTACCGGATAGTTTGGAAACTGCTGAAAAGTGTATGCCTAAAGATGACAACTCATGTCCAGTGAAAAACTTACCATTAAACTGCATCACTTACCATTTATCTTTTATATTACTTACCATTAAACTGCATCACTTACCATTTATCTTAACTGCATTACTTACCATTTATCTTTTATATTACTTACCATTAAACTGCATCACTTACCATTTATCTTAACTGCATCACTTACCATTTATCTTTTATATTACTTACCATTAAACTGCATCACTTACCATTTATCTTAATATTACTTACCATTAAACTGCATCACTTACCATTTATCACTTACCATTAAACTGCATCACTTACCATTTATCTGTATATCACTTACCATTAATTTGTATCGCTTACCATTTATCTGCATATCATTTAACATTAAACTGCATGACTTCCTATTTATCTATATATCACTTACCATTGAACTGTATCACTTACCATTTATCTGTATATTACTTACGATTAAACTGTATCACTTACCATTTATCTGTATATCACTTACCATTAAACTGCATCACTTACCATTTATCTATATATCACTTACCATTAAACTGTATCACTTATCATTTATCTGTAGCGCTTACCATTAAACTGTATCAATTTCGGCCCATCTAAACTATACACAATATGGAAGGAAGCTCATGCAAAATACAGCAAAAAGAAAGATTATCATACAAATATTGATAAAGGTGATTATTTCTGTAACCAATTATTAACAATTTCCAAAATTTATCTTTGTGTGTCAATAAACAATGACAAATGTGGGAAATTGTTTAACATGCAGGAACATTTACACAAATTCAGGATCTAATGCACAACATATGCATTGTCACTATCTTCAGGCACACGCTTTTCAGCATTTTCCAAATGATACTCTGTGTACAACAACAACAGCACTCACATCATCAACCTCTTCTCTCTATTAAACATACCATAATTCGTACACTGTTAAATGTAAACTACAGTGGTGAATGTAGCCTATTCTGGTTCGAGTGCAACTGAACAAAATGCATCCGTATCACACGACTTTGTAGACCCGTAAAAGTTATGATGTGACAATGTTAATTTGATACTAGGTGATTTATATAGTTGTCTAATTCCAATCCTCCACTTTGTGAGCAGAGCAAGTCCCTAATATTCCACATCTCATCCGAAACACATCTCTCACAAAATTTCAAATCCCATGGTATACAGAGAACATTTAGCCAAATGTCATGACAATTAATACATATTAATGCATACAGTTAGTTTAGGCATGCCGATACACGGGCTTCTTTTGTCTGGTGAAGATAAATCTTCTGCAGACTACTGATCGGTATCATCAAGTGCATAGAAAGCGTGCCATGTTGTATTTAGTCATAACGATATTACTTACCGTGTTGAACATATATATCAAACTCCTGTGAAATATCTCTTCAGTTGTCATGTAGACTGTACTCCATGAACACGTGACCCATACACAACATTTTGCTAGTCTTAAAGTTATTCCACATATTGTACGTGTTATATATTAAACGTTATAACTTGTCCTAGGCCGTGGACTGGGGGGAAGCACGTCCCATGTCCCGATAAACGGTCAATTACTCAGTGGAGTTCCTTCCGCTTGGCTCCGCTTCATATTTATCAGGATAATTGCTATATACTAGAGCTTGATGCAGACAGACAGGCTTCTGTGTTTATTTCAGGATTTCTGTTAAACATATAAATAATGTTCCAATTTTAGATAAAAGATAAGATATTTGTCAGTTTATATTTTGGACAGTCCGCATAATCTCATTGCAATTTACACGGACAAGTTCCGTCACGAGAACATACACAACCGTACCATGTTTAATTCCTGTTAAACTGGAACTATATTTCAATTTTTTTTTCATAATTGGGTGATCCTCTAACATGCGTTTTCTATACCGTCACGTGATGCTGAAAAAAGAAATTCCTTAATTTCTTAAATAACTTCATCACAAATTAGATCGACGACAATTTCCATAATACGGTCATTCGCCAAAATAAATGGTGCACGAGAAAATTTTCAAACTTTCGCTAATAAATACTTTACTGGCGAACTAGAGTTAGATTGATTATATGAATATTTCCCAGTATATATTCGCAAATCTAAAGTATTTCTTCTTTTGTTGAGCGTTGATCCTTTACCTGTGTCGTCACTCTTGTATAGTGTACAAATCCAAGCGTCTAGTCCGTCGTTCAATATTCATTCGTCGTCCATTGAAGAATTTCCGCATCTATTATCCAAAAATCTAATCTATACAACATTAGCACCAGATTCAAAGAAAAACAATGATGCCGGCGAGACATCATGATGTTTCAAAAGTATCGTTATCGCTGATCAGTATAAATTCTTAATCCATATGATTTTCGTTGTACGTTGTGAAGTCGTTATCTAGAGAAAGATTCATCGCAGTCACGCATGATTGTGACTTTTCACGATTTACTCTGGACAAAATCCAAACAGGGATGCTATTCGACCGTGACATTTCTCTTGAACAATGATAAAGTTGGTCTTTAAGTTGGAATTTAAGAACTGATTCCGGACAAAAAATGGGATACTGTCCGGTATTTTCACAAACTCAGCTTCCTGTTTGCATTGGGCACATAAGGCACCGCAGGGCACTATTGGCACATCGCTTTCCAGATTTAAAATCTGAGGATGTAGAATAAATGGCAATTTAAAGAAAACGGAAGAAAAATCACTCCCTTGTCATGGGGCGCATATACTTGTATCATGCAGCGTTGCACACGCCAACCCAAAGGTTCATGTGTTGTTGCAGTGAGTTTCTCAACCGTATTGGCATTCTGTTGCAAATGTGACGGTTAAGAACACAGGGACAAGATTCTACTGGACTGCATATACATACCCATCTCACATCACATATATATCGATATATATGTGGTGTGAGATGGGTATGTATATGCAATCCAGTAGAATCTTGTCCCTGTGGTTAAGAATGTCCCAGGATTAGTGTCCCTTCTCGTATCCTTTTCTTTACGATCTTGTTCGTCGTTTGCTGTAATTTTGGAGAGTTTAGAAGAACAGGTTATACTGTCAAATACGTGTTACCCCGACAATTTATGAGGTTGCAAACAATGGGAGAATGGAATATATAGGAGCCGGACACTTTTAGTTGGATGTGCCAGTAGGGCAATGTGTTGCATATCAGCGGAAACGTCTTGCCACACTACAATAGACCAGCTATACCCAACCCAAAGATGGCTAGAATTTTTTTCTGGTGGCATCGCGTGTTAAAATCTGTCATCCAGGCTTAATCATCTCTACATGGTGCGCGGATTACGATGTGACCTGATGACATTCTCACTCTTGAACTTTAAGTTCATTTTTGAGGTCATAAAATCATTAGAGGTCAATTAAGGATAAAGCATCTAATTTTTGCAGTATCTTCGCAGAGGAAGATTAACTGCGACTGAATTTGTTTTAACTATCTTCATTTTTGTTCTGGTCTTATTTACAGGCGATTTGCATATTCACAGATGCAATGGATTTACTGTAGCCAGAATTTACTGAGGGGTGGTTCGCCTTTACTCCAAAAGGCACATCAGGGTATTCGCTGTATGGGAAAAGGGGAAAATAGGGGGTTCGCTTCAGTTTGAAAAGGGCATTTATATGAGACGAGAGATCCTGAAGGATCTTGGCGCCCACCATTGTCCGATAATTGTAAGCTAATGACAAGAGGATCTTTTTGTCCATTGTTACCAGGAACAAGCGATTGATTTGTAATTTTGTTTACAGAATTTCGAATCTGAGCGAAAAAGATCAAAAAAGGGACACTGGAAAACACCAAGATATCATCTTTCTAAGTTTCAGGAGTTTCAAGATTTCTAGAAACTGTACTTATGTCGGTTGTTATAGTACAAGAGAAATGAGCAAAGTTAGTCTGAAAGTTAATGTACATATACGGAGGATCCTTCGTCTTCGTTTTGTAGTATTTTATTTTTTTGCACGTGTCATCATTGGGTACTGCAAGCGAAGACAAATCTCTTTGACACTTTGGCATGAGCTATGAAACATACTTAAGATTTTATAATTAGGAATGAATGCTAATTCTGTTCTGTTTACTGGGCTAGTTTGAGATATCTCTTTTAAGATACCATGCTCGAAAATACTAAGATGGTACAATACTTAATACTGAAGGGATCCGGTCCGCGCAGTAAATTTGAAACTTCGAAAGTGTCTGAATCCTGATTATCTCCCTTGGATCGAAACATGCAGTAGTCTACAGTTGTCGAGTTGTGAGCTGTGTCACAAGAGTGACATCCCTTCATGTAGCCGACCCACCAGCAGAAGAAACGGTGGGGCAGTTCACTTGCGACTGCATGGACAAAAGAAAACTGATTTAAAATTTGAAGAAATACGTTTTAATTCCGAATTATTTGAACTCCTCGATATGGAAGGTGAAGGTACGGATATTCTCTATAGTCAATATATAGAATATGCCCCACCGTTTGATCCGCCGACTCTAAATTGTGATGCAACGTCACAACTCGGGAATACTGTATTAATTTGAAGCGTAACTTGGATTTTCGAATCGGACCAAAAAAGGTACCAAATTTGACAAAGATCCACGCAGAAGTTCCTGAGAAATCGCAATAACAAAGTTGCATGGGGAAATCCAAGATTGCCGCCTGATAGGACATATTGGATTTTGGAATCGGACCAGAAAAGGTATCTTGCACAACTGGACTACAAGGGGAATCTGTGTACCAAATTTGAGAAAGATCCATGCAGTACTTCCTGAGAAATGACGATAAAGTTTCATGGGGAAATCCAAGATGGCTGCCTGCTGGCCATATTGGATTTTCGAATCAGACCGGATAATCTATCTTGCACAACTAGACCCCAAGTGGAACCTGTGTACCAAATTTGAGAAAGATCCATGCAGTGCTTCCTGAGAAATGACGATAAAGTTTTTTGGGAAATCCAAGATGGCTGCCCGGTGGCCATATTGGATTTTCGAATCGGACCAGAAAAGGTATCTTGCACAACTAGACTCCAAGGGGAACCTGTGTACCAAATTTGAGAAAGATCCATGCAGTACTTCCTGAGAAATGACGATAACAATGTTTCATGGGGAAATCCAAGATGGCTGCCTGGTGGCCATATCGGATTTTCGAATCGGACCAGAAAAGGTATCTTGCATAACTAGACCCCAAGGGGAATCTGTGTACCAAATTTGTGAAAGATCTTCCTGAGAAATGACGATAACAATGTTTCATGAGGAAATCCAAGATGTCTGCCTGGTGGCCATATTGGATTTTCAAATCGGACCAGAAAAGACATCTTGCACAACTAGACCCCAAGGGGAACCTGTGTACCAAATTTGAGAAAGATCCATGCAGTAGTTCCTGAGAAATCGCAATAACAAGGTTTCATGGGGAAATCCAAGATGGCCGCCATATTGGATTTTCGATTTGGACTGAAAAAGGTATCTTGCACAACTAGATCCTAAGGGGAACCTGTGTACCAAATTTGAGAAAGATCCATGCAGTACTTCCTGAGAAATGACGATAACAATGTTTCATGAGGAAATCCAAGATGGCTGCCTGGTGGCCATATTGGATTTTCGAATCGGACCAGAAAAGGTATCTTGCACAACTAGACCCCAAGGGGAACCTGTGTACCAAATTTGAGAAAGATCCATGAAGCAGTTCCTGAGAAATCGCGATAATGAAAAACTTGAAAATCAATTTTCCTATTTCTAAGCTTAAACTTACCTTCACATACCTTATTGCTATCGTGTTCCTACGCGATTGCTCTATTGTAAAACCTTACCACAGAACCAAAAGAAATAGTCACTGTAATGCCCAATGCCCATGCGCGAGTACCCAGAACCCTCTCTGTCTGACCATGTGACGTCCTTCTTTCCTATTCAACCGCAGTGTGAATAAACCATCAGCGGGCTGGGAGGGCCATCACGGTATGTGAAGGTAAATTTAAGCTTAGAAATAGGAAAATTGATTTTCAAATTTTTCATATTTCTTGCGCTGTAAAACTTACCTTCACATACCGTATTGCTAGAATATCATAGCAGGAGGAGGGAATAGTGGTCAAAACAGAAAAGGTTTCAAGCATAGGCGAAGGATAAAACAGGAGTCCGCGAGATAATCGAGTGCCATAAAGACATGTAGCATGACGGTATGGCCATCGATATAATCACCCAGCCCAATATATATATAATAATAAGCGGGCCTAGTGAATAGCTGACAAGCACTAGACCGAAACCTCCCGCCCCCCCCCCTCTTTTTTGAAAATTGGGGAGAGCAGCCACTTACCAGATTTAAAAAAAAATGGTAACACCACTAGGAGGTCTAGTGTGTTGAAGACGGGTCCGCAACAGACTGGGCAGCCACCAGGGGTCCCAGTGAGTAGATGTCCCGTCGTTGAAGCGTCAAATCCCGGAGGTTTTGTGAGACAAAAGGTTACATTACTCCTCCAGTAGCAGGCCCTCATGATGTCTGACACAGATCTATTGGTCCATAGAGGACAGGATGCCGCCATGGCCCTGACCTCATGGGCGGAGACCTTGGATAAAGTAGTTACCTCAAGTGGGACGTCCGTATACGCCAAACGAATGGTTTTGGAAAACCAGGCAGATATGGTATTTTTAGATATCTCCTGCTTTGCAGAGGGCCCAAAAGGGATGAATAGACGCACCCGCCCGGCTCTCATATGCTCCACACGGGCCAGGTAGCAGGAGAGAGCTCTGACGGGGCACAGGACTCTGTCGTCATCAACAGCTGCGGACAGGATGTTGGACAGAGCCGGGATGATGAACTCTCGCGGAAGGTTGTCGTAGAGTGACTGGTTCTTAGCAACAAACTCCGGGAGAGTAGATAACGCCACCCAGGTCCACTCAGGGTTGTATCTCAAAGACCTGAAGTCCAAGGCATGGATTTCTGATACGCGGGCGGCAGATGCAAAGGCGATCAGAAAGACGGTCTTGTAGGAGAGAAACTTCATCTCACAGGTGCCGATGGGTTCGAAGGGCGGTAAGGACAGGCGCCTAAGAACCAGTGCCAAATCCCATTTAGGAAGCTGCGGCGTCGGAGTAGGCCTTTCCACCCGAAAGGAACGAAGAAGGGCGGAAAGGTTGATGTCGAGTGATGGTTGACACCCGTGGTTAATTGAAGTACCCCGGAGATAGCGGACCGATAGCCTTCGACCGTGGCCGGAACCAGCTGCCTGTCATGAAACAGATGCAAAAGGAAGTCTGCTACCTGCTGAACAGATGCGGAGGTTGGAACAATTCCACGTCTAAAACACCAGGTAGCGAAGGACTTCCACTTGTTCTGGTACACCACAGTCATTGATGCTGTGGTGGACCGGACCATCCTTTCGGACGCTTCGACAGAAAATCCAGCCTCAACGAGCTGATGCTGGAGCACTTGAACGCGGTCAGTTGAAATAGACCGGGATTCGAGTGGTACAGGCTGGATCTCGGCTGACGAAGCAGGTTCCACCAAAGCGGCAGCCGACGAGGTACGTCTATGAGAAGATCCATTAGGTCTGCAAACCATGGGCGAGTGGGCCACCACGGAGCCACAAGGTAGACCACGCACGGCTGTGCTTGGATCTTCCGGAGGACTTGCGACAGGATTGCTGGCGGCGGGTACGCGTACGCAATCATGCCGGACCAGTCCAAAGACAGGGCGTCGACTGCCAGGGCTGCTGGAGCCGGAACGGGAGACACATAGGCCGGAAGTAGATGGTTCCAACGGGTGGCGAACAGATCCACATTCGGCGTCTCCCATATCCGAGACATCTGGGCTAAGATGTCTTCGCGAAGCTGCCACTTGGTCGATATTATCTGATTCGGTCTGGATAATGTGTCGGCCAGCACGTTCAGATGACCGGGAATGTGGCGAGCTCGCACAGAAATTTCGTTGTCCCAACAGAGGTTGAAGAATTTCTGTGCCTGATCCAGCAGTTGGGGAGAATGAGTTCCTCCCTGGTTGTTTATGTAGGCGAGGACTGTCGTGTTGTCCGTTGCTACTAACAAGCGTTGGTTCGTGAGGTCTGGAAGAAATCTCTGTATGGCCAGGGTTACGGCCTGGAATTCCAATACATTGATATGCATCTTCCTCTGGCTGTCGTTCCACAAGCCGGATATTGACCTCGAACCCAAATGTGCTCCCCATCCTTCCATCGATACATCCGTGAACAGTTGACAAGACGGCTGAAAGGGTAGGAAGGAGACACCTATCATCACGTTCTCCGGCTGCAGCCACCAGTGCAGGAGACGTTTGACATCCTCTGTCACAGGGACAGTCGGATTCAGGTGCCGTTTCGGCCAAAAGTTGTTGAGGTGCATAATCAACGGCCGAAGCTGCAAGCGGCCTCGAGGCGTCACATCCTGAGTCGATGTTAACACGCTGATAATCGCAGCGAATTGGAGAGCACGTCTGTGCGATGCTGACAAAAATGTCGGCACCGACGTCAGAAATTTCTTCCAGCGGTCTTCCGGAGGTTTCGCTAACGCTGAAAGGGTGTCGTAGGAAACTCCGAGAAAGACTCGAGACTGGGATGGTGTCAACTCCGATTTGCCCTCGTGAGGAAGATAGCCCAGAGCAACAAGGACCTCCCAAACGAAATTGGTGTCCTTGCGGAGTTCTTCCCTGCACTGATTCCGTAGTAGAGAATCGTCGAGGTAGAAGTGATACTTGAGACCTCTGGTGCACAGGAATGACGCCACCGGGTTGAAAACTCTGGTGAAGACCCAAGGGGACGTGGATAGTCCGAAAGGGAGCACAAGTAACTGGAACTTCCAACCAGGAAGCGCAGATATTTGTGATGAGCCCTGTAGATCGGAACATGCAGGTATGCATCTTGGAGGTCGAGAGACATCATCCAGTCCCCTTGTAACAGAGCTGAACGAATAGACCGGAATGACTCCATCCGGAAATGAGGAGGTGGGGCCAAGAAGTCCTTGTTTAACCGGCGTAGGTTTATGACCATACGCATTTCGGTGGTGTTCTTCTTGAGGACCAGGAACACCGGAGAATAAAAGCCCGGGGACATATCGGTTGGCGGAAGTTCTATAGCTGCATCCTTCTCTACCAACTTGTCCACAGACCTCTGAATCTCCATCAGGTGCTCCTGACGCACAGGAATTCGAGACGACTTGGGTGACGAAGTCAACGGGGGAGTTGTTTTTTTGCAGGAGGATACACTCGACGGGGTACATCAAATGGTCGGGCTACAGAAGCCATCGAAGGATACGATGTAGGCCTATATACTGCACTATGAACAGGAAGTGGAGCGTACGGAGGCGCAGTATAGGGATCAGCCGGAATGCTATACACCGACGACGTAACCGGAAGTCTGTACATTGATGACGTAGCTCGAGTATCATACATCGATGAAAGACCTGGAACACCATATACCGATGAAGTAACAGGCACATCGTACGTAGAGGCAGTCCTATAGTAGGATGTAGTAGCCGAAGTCGGAGCATGCGCAGGAAAAGCAGCGGAAGTTCCGAGGTGAGACGATGATACCGGAAGGTAAGATGATACCGGAAGGTATGATGTAAGAGGTTGCATGTAAGCATCCGATATAATCGGAGCTACCGTAGGCCGGACGTCGTAGCTGGACACAGGCATACGTGCAAGATGTACCGGTTGAGTAAGCTGCGGGGGTGCTGACAACGGCTGTTGTAGAGGCGCCCTGGATAGTTTCGGCACATTCAGAAGAGAATGGCGAGACTCAGCAAAACCGGAAACAGGTGTAATAATCACCGTAGACTACACAGGAACTGGTGATATTACAGTCGATGATGCAGCCGGCATCTTCGTAGTTTTTGTAGACGCAGATGGGCTGGACCGAGATGTTGACAGATTCTCCGGAAGTGACGGATCCTTGACGGGGTATAGCCACACTCTCCGGGTTCACTATCCTGAATAGGGGACCTTTGGTCGGAAGTGACGTCACTGATGATGGATCAAAGGTAGCCATCAAGGTCAAGGGCGTCCTGTGCAATACTTTACCTGCAGGACACCCGCCATCTTTGTTCCCCACCTTGGTCCCTAAAACAGAATTAGTGCATGGAGGAGGAGAAATTGTTACAACATTCGGTAAATTACGAGGCGAAATTACTTCCGTATCTTGGGTTACGACGGAAAGAAAGATCCATAAAGTAGTTCCTGAGAAATCGAGATAACAAGAATTGTTTACGGACGGGCTGACGGACGACGGACCACGGACGAAAAACGATTTGAACAGCCCACCATCTGGTGATGGTGGGCTAAAAAATATATAATATTTCTGAAAAGGGGGAAAACCCCCCTTGGCTACAGGCATGATTAGCCTTTCATTGAATAATTATTCAACTCCGCTTGGAAATCCAACAGTAACCTATCCACAATAACTACAAGAAAGTTATCAAGTGTAAATCATGGTAAAACTAGATTGATTTATTTACAAATAGAACTATATGATGGAAAATTGGGTCTTGCGGATAGTTGATACAGACCCAATCATATTTATAAACAGGCCTTAGGATTAGTGAAGAAGTTGAGCATTGTCGCACACACATTTTCTACATTTTGAGGAAGAGTTACCCTTCTTTTACACAATCATGGATACAGATGGTCAATGAGAGTGGACAACAACAGTTAACCATGTTACCCTCACAAAGTCCAGCATGGTAACTAAATCTAGGACAGGAAGATGAATATATAATAGTAATGGCAGAATGCATTCTAATAGTTATCGCACAGAAAATAAAGTGAGTGAGTGAGTGAGTGAATAGGCTTTAACGTCGCTTTCAACATTTTTTCAGCTATATCACAAGCGGGGAAGGGAAGGGAGGGGAGGAGGAGGGAGGGGGTACCTACTTATAACAGAGCAGATCTAATGCTGCCATTTTATAGTGCTGTCCCACCGAAATATCATGCCATAGGCAGACATGACACCCCACTCAGTCACATTATACTGACACCGGGCGAACCAGTCCTTGTTCTATCCTCTTAATGCTGAGCGTAACCGAGGCAGCAACAAGTTCCATTTTTCAAATTTTTGGTATGACGCGGCCTGGGATCGAACCCAGTACCTACTTTACGAGGCCGACGCTCTACCATTAGGCCACCACAGTGCGGTCTCAGAAAATAAAGTAGTATTATACAATACCATTATGGTATCAGATTGTATACCTCCTACTGTTAGATACAGGATATCTTAGGATGTTACAATCTCTGACAATTGGAGAATGACTATTGCACATGACAAACACCCAAGAAACCTCATTTGGACGTTGAGTAACCATGCATCACAATACAAATACAAATACAGCTATATAAGTCTGATTAATTGAAAAGAACAAAGACAAGACTACCTTCACTTTTTCTCCAATCACATCATTAAATGAACATTAATTTCTATAAATCCAGTTCATACTCCATGTAAGCATCATGAGACAATGCATACAATAGTCAAGTCTGGCATCAACAATGCGTCTAGACTTCGCCCTTTCCAGCTGCACAAAGGATTGGACAACAGCTCCCTACATGAAGTATCTACCATAAAACCAGTGTTCCAGTCCTGTTATTTTCTCATTAATTGTTAATAAATTATTATTCTAATTCATCTGGGAATCTTGTGTTAAAACTGTAATTCACACAAGGAAGATGTGTGAACACACAGACAACCATGTTGAAAAGTATATTATATTATCATGGCCATCAAAGTTATACAGACCAGAGCACTCAATAAAGATGGCCCAGTGGCAAACAATATCTATTCACTTCAAAGTCTACTATAACCTTTATAGAAATTATATGATGTACCAGATTTTCTTCCAATTTTCTCCACCGACCAATGAACATCAGATTCTTTTTTGAAAATTTGAATTGACCAATGAAAGGCTTCAAACTGGAAGATAGAGAGATAGAGAGAGAATTAAGGTTTAACGTCACGTTCAGCAATATTTCAGATATATAGCGACGAAAACTGGAAGTTAGAGAGAGAATTAAGGTTTAACGTCGCATTCAGCAATATTTCAGCTATATAGCGACGAAAACTGGAAGATATATAGAGAGAATTAAGGTTTAACGTCGCATTCAGCAATATTTCAGCTATATAGCGACGAAAACTGGATGATAGAGAGAATTAAGGTTTAACGTCGCATTCAGCAATATTTCAGCTACATAGCGACGAAAACTGGAAGAGAGAGAGAATTAAGGTTTAACGTCGCGTTCAGCAATATTTCAGCTACATAGCGACGAAAACTGGAAGATATGCCTTGATGCACTGTTGTTTATGTAAAACTTTATTTCCACCCCAGTTATCAGGGGTCAAAATTAACACCTGTCCACAGGTACTTTATACATGAGACAGGTAGGAAATTAAGTTACCTGCCTCCAGTGATGGGTAGCCAAAACAAATATTTTTCATGGTTAATTCATTTTGCTCAAAGAAGTCTTCAAATGGAATGGAGGGAGCTGATTAACAAATTAATTAATGCATTATTAAATAGACACAAAGTTAAAAATGTACTGGAAGTTTTTGCTTTTTTTTCATATTTATGAAACACCAAAGAAACATTAATATTTCATATCATTAGCATATTCAAGCGAATGTGGAGAGGAGACCGGTAGAAATCATTCTTACCTGTCACCCGAGATGGATAATCTTTTGTAAGCATTTCAAGCCCTGAGTAAAGCAATGATAGATGAAAGCAGGAGAAGAAAGAAGATGAACCATCTGTTGAGATGGCAGCACAATATTCTGGAATGGCACAAAACGATCTTTGGTTCACAACTGGGTTGTAAGAAATCATGTAGTCATATTATATAGTAGGTATGAATCGACAGTCAGACCATTGGCGATATACAGTTCGGCAGCACGTGATTGGTTTACGATGATGATGATGATGAAACTGCAGGAGCCGTGGAGCACATTTGAAAGTGGGGGACTGAACTCTATATCGGCCATGTTAAATGTTGGACT